>JAJAGP010001579.1:100719-131049 GCA_025084515.1 Ancistrus triradiatus | reverse complement strand
TGGCTACAAGCCTACACCTATCACAAGTAAAATTTACACTAATGACGGAGGAAGAATAGCTAAACATCCCACACTCGGCACAGGGAACAAGCACAGCAGAAGCCATGTTAGTACAATGAATTAAAGGTACTTAGCTTCGGGTGGTGTTGTGGGGTGCCGAGTGAAGATATGGTTCAGCCGCAGCCGATGGTCCAATGCAATGCTCGATTAAAGCGTTAATACAAGTTAAGTCAACACAAAACGTCACAAAAAAAAGTCTCAGAAAGAAAGTGGGAAAAGACTGTAAAAATTTATAAAAACACACACTACTGCAAAAGAAGACGCAACTCTGGTTATTAGCTAATGGCTAACTACTGTGAACACAAGCCGGTATACCTGTAAAATTACTAAATAACGATTAGCGGCAAAAAAATATAATCCGCCGGTACGAGAATAAAATGATTAAGATGTTGTAAAAACCTACTATATATACGATTATATATGATACAGATGCGATCGGGAATTAAAATATATCAAAGGTAATAAGCTGCTAGCAGCTATGAAACGGCGTGCGTGCGTCTTCTGTGCAACCGCGGATCAGTCTGGGTTGCCAGATCCTCGCAATCCTCACGTCAGTTCTCTCAGCGTTCTCTCAAGACTACGGGGCTCAGAACAAAGACCTTTGATGTCTGGAATGGAGGGCCCAATTCTGTTGCTAAGCAATACATAGCAGTATATACTATATTAAACTCCTTGGTTCATGATACATTTAACTTACTATGTATTTGTCAGATCATATCCCCATCATAAATCAGGAAGCAACTGTACAATACAACCATTAATTCATATAATGCCTTATACAGTGTGGAATTTCTGGGGGTTTGGAATGGATCAATTCAATTTATTATTCATTATTCATTCATTCATTATTCCTTATGTGAAAAATTTGCTCGCTACTCATTGTTTTCGGTTCTTGACAAGCCTTCTGGAACAAACTAATGACAAGAACCGATGTACCACTGTATGTAAAATTGCAGAGGCGCTGGATCCACACAAATAGGTGAAACATGTGCCCCAAATATGAGAGATACCGGATCTTGTTCCAGCAGGATCCGGGTCAAATTAAGCACTGCAAAACAAGAAATTGAAATTAAGAGTGCATTAATGTTTCAGTTTGAGATCTCTACATATAATTCTACTTATCCCTAAGGAACCCAAAGACTTCCCTGTCTCCCTGTCATTATCACATGAGATTAATTAATATGAAGTCTGTATCGATGTAGTGTCCCTGATCAATCTTGTAAATGAGTTCATAACAGGATATCTTGATAAAAGTAGTGGTTGTAAGCATGTTACCTAGATTGATGAACATAAACGTGATCTAATATTGCCAATTGCCAAGAAGAATTCATTTTAGATACAATGCGAGTAGCATCCAAAGAAGAAGAACCACCATCTCTGACGGAGACGCCACTGGAATCATCTATACCGTTACTGTCTTCTCACTTATCGTCAAAATAGGTAATGTAATTGTTTAAAAATTGTATTTGTTTGTAGTATAACTTGAAGTTATATTATTAGGTGATTGTTATCATTTGTAAATTTATTTTAAACAATCTTTTTTGCAAATGGAATAAAGTTTACAATTAGCTTCGGCTATTTAAGGCCAGCAATACGGTTGCTAACAGTGACCATGGGGATATTCCACAAAGCAAGCTAACTCTCAAAAAGCTTGGTTCATTTTGTTCATTTTCAGTTCTATGAAAGAGGCTAAACATATGCTCCATTAAGTTACTATAGCAACATATGCATTTTGACAATCCTGCTCCATGCCAGGCTAAAGCAGAGGCTTAGCTAAGTGTCATCATCTATTGGCCAAGCCACATGACGTCATATAATTGCCGCCTTGAAACAGTGTCCAGAACAAAGTTCCACTGCAGTACTATTCAATAAATAGCTGTGATTGCATCCCATTACATTTAAAAAATATTACTTGAGAACTGTACTTAATTATTGTTTTGGAATACTGACAGTTTACATTTATTAAAATATAATACTTTGCTTAATTACATTTCCAAAAAAACTGTGCTTCATATTTTGATTTAGATCTTCAAAGTACACATTCATTGTCAATCAGTTGTTGCCACACATTTTAATATCTTGTTTTTATTGAAACAATTCAAATTAGTGTAAAATGAAATGGCTAAATATGCTAATGTATTATTTAGTAAAATGACTGCCAGTTAAACATTGCATAACACCAAAACATACAACATTTTTTTTGTACATGAGTATTATTAATACCTGAGAAAATAAAAGTTATCACTTTCACTTAAGTATATTTTTGGCTGTTATCTGAGTCTAAACTTAATACAAGCTTTTATAAAAAATAAAATAAAATGCACTGCAATTAATATATTAAAATATTAAAACATTTTAAAGTTTCTGTTAGTGTGCAGATATGTAGACATGGCTTACTCAAAAACATAGATGCATTAGGCTATTTTTAGAACTTTTTTCCTATAACAATTTTTTATCATTTTATCATAATAAACACCAGTGAATGGTGTAAATTATAATGCACTTATGCATTTAGTCTGTCTGTAATTTTCTTGCCAGACTGCCCCTCTGACTTTAATAAGACTAGAGGTGTTTCATTGTAATAACTTCTTTATATTCCTCATAAAGCTTTAGGAGTAATTCCTGTTTGGCGGGAGAAAAAAATGCTACTCTTTAGACATTTTTGGGGGTCTATCTGACATCGACTGCAGACGTTGCTTAAATACAGTATGCTTGCACTGGATCTTCGATTACAAAGCCTGGCTTGAATTATCAGCAAAGGAATGCACCTGGATTTTATTAGTGGAATGGAATGAGCCTGAGGTGAACTGTGTGGCTAACTTAAGCACACTTAATCACTCAAATAAGTGTGGCTTTTATAAGCTCGCTTCGAGGAATACTCGCCATGCCTACAATAATGGAACGGTTAAGGCTGAAGATGAAGAATTCCGTCCACTCCCTGACATTATGGCACCTTTAGCCGCTTCTCCGGCCCCAGTGACCCATGTTGTGTAGTGAGTACATGGCTAAAGAATGCACATCTTCGGTTACATTGGAAATGACATGAGCAAGCAAAAAAAAGACTTTAAAATGCACACTTGCAAATGGCTGCATGTACACGGATGAAAATTGGTGTGCAGGTAGTATTAATAGTGTCAATTGTTTTGAGTTGGTGTTTTTGACTGTGTATTAAGAATATGTTAAGTTATTAAGAATGCAAGAAACAATTACAAAAACACCACCTAGCGTCACTGCCTGCGGTGGCATCTGCAGTAAGGGGTTTTAAGTAAGCCATTTCGGAGACTAGATCAGGGGCCGTACTCATAAACATTCTTAATGCTAAGAATTGCTCCTACTGACGAAATTCTATGAAAAATATTTCTGGACGTTGCTCTCTCAACAAGAGAGAGAGAAGAGGGCATTCCACGAATTAAAAAACCCAAAAGTTTTCCCTGTGGTTACTGGGGTTAAGGTTAGGGATATGGCATAGTATCAATTAGCTACATGTATCATTATTCCTCTGGAAAGGCCTGCCATAGATAGTGAAAGCAATATGTGGGTGTTGGTTTCTTTTATGTTGTGGGTGGAGAGAGAAAAGGACCCTGGGAAACTAATGTGCCCAGGGCCCAAACTTTGGTGTTACACCACCGATTGGTGCTCTGTCTAGGGTTGTTCCTGCCTTGCATCCTATGCCGTCGGCTGTCTGTGACCCTGTCCAGGATTAAGCAGATAGAAAAGTGAATGAATGAATGAATTAATCAATTAATTTGATGATGTTTTTGGACTGACAAAAATAATACATTAAAATGTTATATTACACTCCCAAATCAGAAAAAGTTGGCACAGTATGGAAAATGCATATAAAAATACATAGGGTTTCCTACATTAACTTTGAGTTTTATTTTATTGCAGACAGTTTGCAAAAAAGTAAAAAATTGGGTAAAGCATTTACCACTTTGTAATGTTGCCACTCACAACACTTAAGACGTTTTGGCACTGAGAATACCAAGTGATTAAATGTTTCAGGTGTTGTCTTTTCCTCATTCTTCCTGCAAACATGTCTTAAGGTGTGTAACAGAATAGGGTCATCATTGTCACTTTTTTTTTTTTTTCTTTTCAAAATTCTCTTCTGCTTCTTCTTTCACAGCCATGCCTTTGTAATGTGTGCAGCATGTGGTTTTGCATTGTCTTGTTCAAAAATGTACAGACGTCCCTGGAAAAAACATCTTGAAGGCAGCATATGTTCCTTTAAGATTTCAGTGTAATTTTCTGCATTAATGCTGCCATCACAGAAGTATAAATTACCTTTGCCAAAGGCACTGACACATCCCCATACCATGACAGACCCTGGAATTTGGATTTTTTGCTGATAATAGTCTTGATCATCATATTTCTCTTTGGTTCAGAGCACACAGTGTCCATTTTTTCCAAAAAAGACCTGGAATAGTGATTCATCTGACCACAGTACATGTTTCCACTGTATGATGGTCCATCCTAGATGCCTCTGAGCCCTTGTGGACATGGTTAGTTTGAGGCATCTTTTTTACACAGCATAGTTTGTGATGGAACTCCATTTTGTAGTGCTTGACAATGGTTTACCAAAGTAATCCTTGTCCATGTGGTTCTCTGTCAGAGGGATCAAAGATCTCGGGCGATCAGTTTAAGCTTGCGCCTTTTGGCCTTTACACACTGAAATTCCTCCCGATTTCTGTTACGGTTTGTGAGGGCAAACCATGCCGTGTGAAGGGAGGACCCAAGTGTAGGAGGCTGAAGCACAGGTCATGCAGCCAGTAAAGATGAGGCGTGCGTGCGTGCATGCGTGCGTGCGTGTGTGTGTGAGTGCGTGAACGACACACACACACACACAACAAAAATTAAAAAAGGAGAAAAGACATGCTGAGTCTGAAAGGCAGGCAGCAGGGATCGAACTCTGCTCGCTGGCATCAGAGCCGAACGCGTTGCTGCTGCACCAAATAGCCGCTGGAGGGAACGTGGAAGAAAAGGGTTAAGATGGGCCATGTGGAGCGAACTCAAAAACGAGGCGATGTAATAAAGTGGAGATGAGGGAAATGAAGATGGGGAAACTGAACAGCCGCAATGACATGGTATGAAATGGGGAACCAAAAGAAGGCACAAACAACTAAGAAAACAAAAGTGAATCGTTCGAAAGATGTTGACTCGAGAGTCAGAGTTGACTCCAAAACCAATTCGTGAGTGAAAGGCCCTGGGCATGCAGTGTGGCGGCAAGTCCGGTATGGGGAAGCACTGCAAGGACACAGTGGTAAACCACGCTAGACATACAGTGAACGGGAAATAAATGTCAGCCTGATTGTTATAAAAAGCTTGCAAGTGCTGAGCAATAATATCAGTAAGAACGTAGAAGAAGCTAAGAGGAGGCTCGTGTCACAGCAGCGACACCCCACAAGAGTAAATGTTAAGAGAGACAAAAGAGCTGCGCTGATCATAGTACAGCACCTGCAAGAACAGCAAAATGGGGCACGATACTATAATTAATCGCTAAGAAGGAACTCACAAATACTCAATATAATAAGTGGCTACGAGGAAGGTGAAAGCGTTGTCAGTCAGATCGAAGGGTAAGGGCGTGCAAAGAGCAAGCCGTATCAAGGATCTGACCCTGACCAACTCACACAAGGCCCTACCATACCTTGAACCTTGCCACTCTACATTATATCCAGTTCTACAAAAGGGGAGTATACCTTCTTTCCCCAAGAAGCCAACGGGACACAGTTGAGCACATAATTCAACAAGAGACCCTGCTCAGGGATTAAATACCAGAGCCAGCAGGTGTCTCTGTCAGTGCAAGCAATGCCAATTATGGTCGGCGCATGCGTGCTAGGCATTGCCGTCCCAATCCCGCCACGTCTACCACATCATCGCCGCCCTCTGTCGGGCCACGGAACTGTGTTGTCCCTAATAATTCCTTCAATTGTTTAATGATGTTATGCACTGTAGAGGAAGAAATATGCAAATCCCTTCCAATCTTTCTTGGAGGTACACTGTTTTAAACATTTAATAATTTTCTCATGCATTTGTTGATAAACTGGAGATCCTCTGGCCATCTTTGCTTATAGCCCAGGAAAAAATGTACTGTGAATGTTCATAGTAAAACTGTGAATGCTTGACAGTTCTAATGTAAACTTTCACAGTTTGACCATGAAGTTCATAGTTCTATTATGAATTTTTGATGGTAATTTGGTCACTTCATGGTTCTACTGTCAAATTTCATAGTACAACTGTAAACTTGGTGGATTATGAACTGACCATGAATTATTTCACAGTTGGTGGTAATTTGGCCACTTCATGGTTCTACTGTCAAATTTCACAGTACTTTTTTTCCTGGAAGAAGACTCGGTTTCCTGGATTTTGCTTTTGTACCAAATCATGATTACACCTGTGGACATCTCCTGTTTCAAATCACATTAGTATTTAGTTTTTTCAATTCATGCTAGCTCTAAATTGCCCCGTCGCAACTTTTTTGCAATGTGTTGTAGGCCAGAAAATGCAGAAATGGATGCATATTAACAAATGAAATGAAGTGGACCAGACAAAACATGACATATGTCAGGTTTATACAATGTGCAATGAAATAAAAGTCAAAGTAAATGTAAGAAACACTGTGTTTTTATATGCATTTTCCATATTGTTCCAACTTTTTCTGATTTGGGGTTGTATAATAAATAAGGTTCTGAACTGTTCTTCACATGTACAATGGTCCTCTACAAGTTAACTGAGTTGTGGCAGGAGCATGAGTGCCTGTACTATGTAAATTCCAATAACTACCACAACTGCACAGATAAGGAGAAAAGCAGGGTTGCAAAAATGCTAGATCGCTAGTTGACTACTAGGATGGTAAATAGCTCCGGCTAGATTTTTTTTTTTGTGTGCGGAGAAAGACATTAAAAAGAGAGATTAATATATCATTAATAGTTGCCTAGGTAGTGATGCTACATGCTATAATTGTGTGCATGCATGTGTGAAAGCTGTAGTAATGAAAACTTGCGACCTGTAGTCTTTTAGTATGCGACATTTTTCTCATTCACCAAAAAATAATAAAAACTCAGTCGGGAAATGTGAGATACCCAATCTTTTAATAGTCTGCTTTGACTTTAAAAGTCGTGTAGTGTACTCGAGGCTTTAAGCGAGTCAGACACAATAGCATTAGCTACCTCAACTTTCACTTCATCTTGGGCTATAATCTAGTCCTCCTCCTACCTAATCTCTTTCATCAACTGTGAAAAAACATGGAGGAGCACATATGTGGGCAATGCGAAGTCTAAGAGCGACCATATCATTGGTTAAGAGCACCTTTTACCAGCTGGTCCATCCGAACCTTATTCAAGCTTTCAGTTTCAATCCCTTCTTCTAAGAGGGCCTGATTTCGCCAGCCTGTTTAGAAAAGCTGAGAGCGTCTTGATGCATGCTCAATAATCCAGCTAAGAAAATCCCGGAAGTTGAATCTGCTCATCTGGACATAGGGTTTTGTGGGAGAAACGTTTCGTTACTCATCTAAGTGACTTCTTCAGTCAGACACTGTCCAGATGAGAAACCTTCAGTCAGAGACTGAAGAAGTCACTTAGATGAGTTTCGAAACGTTTCTCCCACAAAACCTTATGTCCAGATGTACAGATTCAACTTCTGGGAAAAGCTGAGAACATTTCTCCATTCTGTTGATACAGTGGTGCTTGAAAGTTTATGAACCCTTTAGAATTTTCTATATTTATGGATAAATATGACCTAAAACATCATCAGATTTTCAGAAGTCCTAAAAGTAGATAAAGAGAATCCAGTTAAACAAATGAGACAGAAATGTCATACTTCATTTATTTATTGAAGAAAATAATAAGTATGTGTAATAAAAAGTATGTGAAACTTTGCTTTCAATATCTAGTGTGACCCTCCATGCAGAAGTAACTGCAAATAAACATTTCCTGTAACTGTTGATCTGTCCTGCACATAGGCTTGGAGGAATTTTAGCCCATTCCTCCAGACATAACAGCTTCAACTCTGGGATGTTGGTGAGTTTGCTCACATTAATAGCTCACTTCAGGTCGTTTAACAACATTTCGAATGGATTAAGGTCAGGACTTTGACTTGACCATTCCAAAACTTTAATCTTCTTTAACCATTCTTTTGTAGAACGACTTGTGTGCTTAGGGTCATTGTCTTGCTGCATGACCCACCTTCTCTTGAGATTCAGTTGATGGACAGATGTCCTAACATTTTCCATTAGAATTCTCTGATATAATTCAGAATTCATTGTTCCATCAATGATGGCAAGCTATCCTGGCCCAGATGCAGCAAAACGGGCCCAAACCATGATACTACCATCACAGTGTTTCACAGATGGGATAAGGTTCTTATGCTGGAATGCAGTGTTTTCCTGTTTCCAAACATAATGCTTTTCTTTCAAACCAAAAGGTTCTATTTTGCTTTAATGAGCAGTAGCTTTTTCCTTGCAACCCTGCCATATACACCATTGTTGTTCAGTGTTCTTCTGACGGTGGATTTATGAACATTAACATTAGCCAATGTGAGAGAGGCCTTCAGTTGCTTAGAAGTTACCCTGGGGTCCTTTGTGACCTCACCAACTATTACACGCCTTGCTCTTGGAGTGATCTTTGTTGATCGACCACTCCTGGGGAGGGTTACAGTGGAATTGAATTTCCTCCATTGGTACACAATCTGTCTGGCTGTGGATTGGTGGAGTCTAAACTCTTTAGAGATTGTTTTGTAATCTTTTCCAGCCTGATGAGCATCAACAGCTCTTTTTCTGAGGTCCTCAGAAATCTCCTTTGTTCATGCCCTGATACACTTCCACAAACGTGTCATGAAAAGCAGACTTTGATAGATCCCTGTTCTTTAAATAAAACAGAGTGCCCACTTAAACCTGATTGTCATCCCATTAATTGACTCCCATTAAACACCTGACTCTAATTTCACCTTCAAATTAACTGCTAATCCTAGAGGTTCACATACTTTTGTCACTCAACATTATGTAGTATTGGATCATTTTCCTCAATAAATAAATGACAAAGTCTAATGTTTTTTGTCTCATTTGTTTACCTAGGTTTTCTTTATCTAGTCTCGCTTCACAGTTCAAAAATCTGGGCTCAAATCCAGGCTCCCTCTGTGTGGAGTTTGCATGTTCTCCCTGAGTAAACATGACCTACAATGGACAGGCGCCCTGTCTAGGGTTGTCCCTGCCTTGTGCCCCGTACTGTCAGTTAGGAAAACGGCTCCCCTGTAACCCTGGTTAGGATTAAGCGGTTATGAAAATAAATGAATGAATGGATTTGGGGAAGTACTGGCAGTGTAGACGCTTAAATTTGGGTCCTCTGGCTCAGCTGTGGTTAAGTTTATGGCTGTATTTTGGGGGCATTTTGATTTTGGTAAATCAAGTTTGGGCTGATTTTGAGGCATAATTCCATGAGGCCACTGGGCTGAATCTGGTAGAACAATTTGGCTCGGATTTTGGGCCAGAATTATTTTGCTATCTGAAATGTGTCCTAACAACTTCTGGTTCAATTATGCTCAAGCCTCTTGCTTTTCTTACCACTTGTGGCTGTCTGTGTGATGGTAGACAGAGATGAGCAGGAAACGCTGACTGTCCGATCACAATGCTCGCTCCCCTGTCTCAATGTCCTTACAAGGGAGGCACAGCACCAGTTTCTGCTTTGAGTTGCTTGGTGCAAAAAAAGAACTCGTGTCCCAATCCAGTACACCTTAGGGAGTGAAAATTGATAATATAAATCTGGTTCGGTACTCTCATTTTCATTATTTTCACTTTACATACAAGACAATTAAACAAATTATTAAACAAATAATTTATTGAGCATGTAAAATGTTGTGGAAATTTGGAAAAAAAAACAGATATTGCGATAATATTCATTATTCGGTCCTTTTCTATGAGAGGTATTTTCATTACTGGTATAACAAGAAGTTTATCAATACATTAAAGGACATTAGGAAATTTACCTCTGGGGATGAATAAAGTACTCAATCCATCCATCTAATTGGCTATGAAATGTATTTTGCACCAATTGTGATCTTTTTCTATTTTCTATCATCCTCCATTTCATACCTTCTAATTAATCTAATTCAGGGACATTGGAATCTGGGGCCCAACTGGGAGCACAGTGTGGAAAATTAAAACGAACTCTATATATGGTGCCAATCCATCGCTGGGCACATACACACACTCACTCACACTGAGACAATTTAGAGAAGCCAACCAACCAACATGTCTTTGGTACCCTTTGCTGCGCAAACACAGAAAAAAACATGCACACAGAGTCTGAGCCAGGAATCAAACCAGGACCTATCTGGAGCGGTGAGGCAACAGCACCAAGCACAGCACCACCATGTTGCCTGGTAAAACATCATGAAACTTCATGAAGGTTTTTTGTGTGTTGCTGTTTTATGGGTATTTTTTCCTTTGAAATATAAAGTATTTTATATGTAATCTTAAATTTTAATTTACAGTGCACATTGTTTTACTTTTATCCCCTTTCTTCAGAATTCTTTATCCATATAAAATATAAGTCAGATTGTGATACCTGTCTTACATTGCTTTGTATACTATAGTACAAGAAGTTCAGATGGCCAGAATAACAAAACTGTAGAGTAAAATGACTTGTATTTCATTACTTTGGTGCTGTTTTAGATGTACTTTCATAAATCACTGTCAGATTTAACAGACTATTTGATCATGAAGAGCAGGGTGGGAAATTAGCATTCGCCATTGACCAAATGTGGGTACATTTATGAAATAGTAGGTGAATTTGATCAACCCACATGCCACAGTTGCAGATTAACAATTTGGACAGGAGAGACAAGGCTGTGCCTGAAACTGCGTACTTCCATACTCAACAGTATGCAAAAGCAGTATGCGAGACCGGGTAGTGTGTCTGAATACATAGTTTGCATTAAACAGTACACAAAAAGTCCCAGATGATGTCCTGCATCAACAGGCATTTTTAAGTATGGACAGAAACCACACTATACTATCCATACACTGTATATACAGTACCTCCTATATTTGTGTGTGTTTGTATTGCTCATAGGAGTGTCCCAGTTTAGCACAAAAAATTCATTGTATTTCATTGCTCATTGTCATTTCTGTAGTGAGATATGACTGATGATTAAATTGATTAATTTTAATGAACAAATCCTTTAGGAACTGGTGGATCAGGAAGACCAGCTAAAAGAAAAGGAAAATTAATTTGGAAGCTAATATAGAGATGTTCATTCAGCAAGTTTTTAGTTCTTCTCTCAACCTCGGATTGAATGAATAAAATCTCTACCACACAAAGCGGTAAATTCAAAAGGGTATGACAAGTTTATTAACTGAAAACATGCCACAATATATATATCACAGGGTTAAGACTATTAACAGAGCATAAATACGTGCAGCCTATCAATTGTGTAGCAACTACCAAAGGCGATGTATAAACCATTTTATTACGACGTAGTGAGTTACTGGTGAAGTAAGGTGTGGTGAAGTAAAAATTGTTTTAACAATAATGGCTTAGGCGTAGGGGATCTAGGGTTAAAATGTTATTTAAAGCTAAAGTAATTTTCAAGGACCGAAGACTGAGATCAAGCCCATAAAGTAGCGGCACTTCCCTGGTGATCACGAGTGATCAGTAGTGGACACGGAGACCTAGGCTATGTCTGATGGAGATGGCACAGTTATGGAGTGGGTGATGTTTCTTTTCCGATTACCACAGCCGCTCAGCAGGCCTCTCGACGGCGCAAACTTTATGCTTCTCTGTGATACAGGTAGGCGTGTCACGTTCTTCTGGCAGTGATCTTCAGGTGACTCAGCAACAGGCACACTTCCCAGTTTTAGTCTGAGGGAGGCTAACAGTCCTCAAAGAGTACGTTCGCGCACACTTAAACTTTTACCCTCTCCACAATTAAACATTTAGTCTAAAGAGAGATTTACACAAAGCACGTGCGCAATAAACTTGGAAGACTAGGATAGACGAACATTGGTCAAGCACAAAGGAGGTCTAGAAAGGTTACCACAAAGTGGCTTCGGGACTTTTTAGAATTATCCTGGTTGGTCTAGTTGGTCTTTTGGTTTCTTTTCTTTCCACTTATTCTTTTTCTTCTTCTTTTTTTTACTTTTAGACAGAACAACTTGTTTTGTATACACCCTGACATGAGTGTTCAGAGGCGGGAACCAAGGGCATTGCCCTGAATCAGCCAATGAGAAGTTGACTCGACAAGTCCCTCCTCACGTTGGGGGCGCATCAATTTGTCTTCACCACAAAATTGATACACACAGCTACAGAATCAGATTGGGTATCTGTTTTAGGAAATTTTCAACTATAGGGTCCGAGCAAAGCAAATGTGAAAGCAAGTGGGGAGCAACACAGAACACAACAACTGGTGCTAGAATAATGTGCCTTTATTCCCCGCATACAACAGTTGAATCACAAGCAAAGCTTCAAATAACTCAAACGACTGTCTCAACCGCTTGAACCCTACCTGACACAGTGGACTGGAGAGCCGGACAGTCCTGGCGAGAGTCCAGAGGCCGCAGTCAAAGGCTGGGCAACGCACGCGCTTTGTCCCACAGCAGACTCTAACCAACACAGCCCAGATCCATCATTTTATTCTTTATCAAAAAGCGATGCACGTAAAAAGGCAATGGGCCAGATTGCCTCCCCCCCTGCATGCTGGTTGTCTGAGTTTCTTTTTATGCCTTTCCCTAAGAACAAAGTTATAAGTTTCGAAAACATGCGATAAAACTGCCTCTTTGGGCAAATGCCCAGTTTCAGTGGTTACATAAAAAGTAGGATAAAGGTTATAAGTGCACTTATTCCATTCTCTTAGTATTCTACCCCACTATTTAGTATGGTTGCAATGGTTCTTGCTACTCAGGATCACTATTTTCAATATTCTCACAACAGTATCTAAGAATTCTAGGTGTATCACATGGGAATTAACCTCCTCAAAGTTATTTGTTTAGTTGCAGGAACTTCAGTTAGTAGGTTCTGATTGTCAAGAGCACCTTGAATCTACAAACTATACTACAAATAAGGCCTTCTAAACTACAGCACATACATTCACTATTTCTTAGACAAACAACGGCATTGATACCAGATGTAGGCTAGCATGCAGTACGCTCTTGGAACAATTTGCCTCTCTGGTCATCTATAGACGTGAATAATTATTAATCACCTACCGTTTGATGCAAGAGGTTCTATAGGGATTATACACAAATAACTTCCTAATACTACAACACAAAGTTGGACCATGTTAAGTATGAAATGGTCAGTACAGGAAAAAAAAAAACAAATAGACAGGAAGGCTAAAGGAGAAGTCAGGGATAAATATAATTGATCAAATTACTAGACATTGTGTGTGTGTGTGTGTGCGCGCGTGTGTGTGTGTGATAGAAAAGTTGATACCGATGATGATATGATGAAAATGCCTTCAAAAGGCTGAGGTCCTTGGGTCATACTTCATCCAGAGGTGACATGCCTGCCTCCAGCCTGAAAAGGTGGAAGGCTGTAAAAGGCTGGAAGGTCCTTTGAAGTAGGAAAGAACCTTTAATTATCATAAAGAACTGAGGCCACGTGGCTTGTGGAAAGCATTGAAACCTATTGTAGTGTCAGTGGGAGTCTAGGGTGGTGAGTGTCAGAGGGAAGGGATGGGATGTCACTCGAGTTCATATGCATGTGAAGGCAGACGAGCGAATACAGTCAATATAGTGTAGGTAGGTGTATGACTGCTTTTAGATGTCCTGAAGTCCATAATAACGTTTTCTGTCTTCTGTACATTCAAAAGGAGATTGTTGGAGACACACCATACCGTGAGCTGCAGAATTTTGTCTCTCTAGGCCATCTCATCATTGTTGCTGATTCGGCCTACCTTGGTAGTGTTGTCTGCAAATTTGATTATTGTGTTGGAGTGGTGCATTGCTAGATAGTCATGGGTGAAGAGAGAGTAAAGGAGAGGGCTCAGAATGCAGCCTTGAGGGGTGCCAGTGCTGAGAGTCAGGATGGACGAGGTATGTTTGCCTAATCTAACATTATAAGGTCTTTTGGTCAGGAAATCTAGGATCCAATTACAGATGGAAGGGAGAGAAGCTGTTAGTCTGGAAGGCGGAACTGTAATTGATGAACAACATTCTCACAGATGGGTTAGGGCAGTGTTCAGGGCGGTGGCAATGGCATCCTCTGTAGACCTTTTTGGGCAATAGACAAATTGGTATGGATCAAGTAAGGTGGGGAGTGTTTTTTTGATGTGAGCCATTTCCAGGATTTCAAAGCACTTCGTTAAGATGGAGTAGAGAGTTATGGGTCGATAATCCTTTAAGCTTGTAGATGATGATTTCTTTTGAATAGAAATGATAGAGGTGGTCTTGAAACTTGTGAGGACTATAGACTGGGACTGTGAGAGTGAATATAGTGGTAAACACTGGTCAGAGCAGTTATGAAGTACCCACCATGCTGACTTTGTGTAAAATCTAACTCTCTTCCCCATCTTAGCAAAGTGTTTTGAAAGCCTGGTACTGGCTCAAAAAACACTCCCCTCCTCACTCAATCCATACGAATTTGTCTATCGCCCAAAAAGGTCTACAGAGGATGCCATTGCCACCGCCCTGAACACTGCCTCATATGTGTGGATATTGTTCATCGATTACATTTCAGTTCTCCAAGCTAACAGCTCCTTTTCCTTGGCTGTAACCCTTCCCTCTGTAATTGGATCCTAGATTTCCTGACCATGGTAGGCTGAATCAGCAACAATGATGAAATGGCCTACAGAGACGAAATTCTGCAGCTTATTGGTATGGTGTGTCTCCAACAATCTCCTTCTGAATGTACAGAAGACAAAAGGCCTTACTATGGACTTCAGGACATCATTCCATCTTCAGTCATACACCCATCTACACTATATTGCCAAAAGTATTCGCTCGTCTGCCTGCTTATGAACTTGAGTGACATCCCATTCTTAATCCATAGGGTGTAATATTATGTCGGCCCACCCTTTGCAGCTATAACAGCTTCAACTCTTCTGGGAAGGCTTTCCACAAGGTTTAGACTTTTAGTTTTTTTTGAATTTTTGACTATTCTTCCAGAAGCGCATTTGTGAGGTCAAACATTGATGTTGAACGAGAAGAGCTGGCTCGCAGTCTCCACTCTAATTCATCCCAAAGGTATTAGGTGTCACGCTGACCCTGGCTTGTGACACTGGAGGTCAGCGTTCACTCTTGTCTCGGCGTGTGCATGCTCGGCATGATTGCGCATGCACGAGCCCTCGTTTGGCTCGCATTTGGTGTCGCATCCTGGGCCTTTCTTGGCCCTCACACGGCTGTTTTTTGAGCACTTTGCATATTATCAGGGAAAGAGGTAGCTGCCGATTTGTAGATAGGTATCAATGGCTAGCTGCAATAAGGTCCTAAAACCCTTTTTACTTTTGTTGTCACGGTTTGCCCGGTTTTTAATATGGTGAACCGTAACAAAAGGATGCGACCAGCTACAGGCTCCAGTGTTCTTTCGGGTTGAGGTCAGGACTGTGCAGGCCAGTCAAGTTCTTCCAGTTCTTCATGTCTTTATGGACCTTGCTTTGTGCACTGGTGCACAGTCATGTTGGAACAGGAAGTGACCAACCCCAAATTGTTCCCACAAAGTTGGGAGCATGAAATTGTTCAAAATCTCTTGGTAAGCAGAAGCATTAAGAGTTCCTTTCACTGGAACTAAGTTGCAGATCCCAACTTCTGAAGAACAACCCGAGACTATAATCCCCCCAAACTTTACACTTGGCAAAATGGAGTCACAAGTACCGTTCACCAGACAACTGCCAAACTCATCTATCAAGATTGGATGACAGAGAAGTGTGATTTGTCACTCTAGAGAATATGTCTCTGCTGCTCTAGAGTCCAGTGGTGGCATGCTTTACACCATTGCATCCGATGGTGGCCCAGCCGTCAAGGTGGCCCAGCATATCACTGGCAATCAGCTACTAGCAAGAAAAGACATTTATCATAAAATGTGTTTACACAGTGGTCTCAGCATCAGCAGTGATCCCACTCACCCTAACCATGGCCTGTTTTCCCTTCTATGCTCTGGGAGTCACTGTAGGAGTCTCCAAGCCTGTATGACCAGACTCAAAACAGCTATTTCCCCCAAAGCTGTTACACTTTTAAATCTTGCAACACACCACTGACTACATTGTCCATACCTAATCTTTTAAATGTATTGCACTAGTGCCTTTTTCAGTGCCTCTTGCCATTGCAGAATTGTAAATTGTCATGTAAACAGCCCATTTCATTGCACATGTAAATATTGTCTTATCTTTCCCGTGTGTCCCCACATTGTTAATTACAATTAATTGAATTTAATTGAATTGAACTGAAAATTTATGAAGGGTTCTGTATAAATTACTATTTGAAAGGAATAAATACTGTGCTCATAGAAATATGCAATGCAATCAAAAGTCCAACACAGTCAAATAAAATAATAATGCACTTGTTCAGGTGGTCTGGTATGTGGACACGCTATTTCAGAAGCGTCCAAGTTTCTCTGAATAATAGGCTGTTTTAGGAAACAAAGTGCTTGTTGAGTGTAATTTAATTTACTTTTCTTTTCTAATATTATGTAATTCTTTAGTTAGTACTTGAATTAAAGTGCAATCATGTCTAATGACATGACATCTTTAAATTTAGTTTGTACTTGATTTACCCACAAATTCGTTCTACTGTTTCAGAAATGAGGCCGATAAAGTGGCTATCTTAGCAACTTGTGGTGAATGAGTAATGGTGAAAGCCACAAGTAAGTGTCCTGGCTGGTGATAAGGGGAAACAGGAAACAGCTAAGAGGAATCAGTATGCTGGTGACACTGGAAAGCTGGAAATGCTTGGGCATGTGTGTAAAGGAGATTCTGGGTGATGGAACTCAGTTTCAAGTCAAGGTTTATTACATTGCATATAAGAAATGACAGTGAGCAATGAAATACAATGAAATTTTTGTGCTAAACTGGGTCACTCCTTCTATTAACAATACAAACATACACAAGTATAGGAGGTTAACATTTTAAAGTGCACAGAAAATATATTTGTATAAAATTAAATGTTTAGATTTGTATAAGTGTTGAAAGGAATGAACAATAGGCTTTGCTATTAAGAATACTACAACCCCACATCAGAATAAGTTGGGACGCTATGCAAAATGCAAATTTAAAAACAACTGCAGTGTGTCTTACATTTACTCTGACTTCTGTTTCATTGCAGACACTATGAACCCTAGCTATTTCATGTATTTTCTGGTCAAACTTAATTTTATTTGTTAATAAACAAATCCATTCCTACATTTCAGGCCTGCAACACATTACAAAATAAGTTGGGATGGGGCAATTAGGTCTAGTAATGAGGTAAAAAACTAAATAAAAATGTGATTTCAAACATGAAATATAATTATAATCATGATTTGGTAAAAAACAGTATTCACAAAATGTTGTTTTTGAGGAGTAAAGATGGGCAGATCTCCAGTTTGTCAACACCTGCATGAGAAAATTTATGAAATCTTTAAAAACATTGTTCTTTAAAGAAAGATTGGAAGGGATTTACATAGTTATCCCTCTACAGTGCATGATATCATTAAACCATTCAAGGAATTGGGAGGAATGTCAGTGCATAAAGGGTAAGGTCACAACTCTAAACTGAATACCCCTGATCTCTGATCCCTCAGACGGCATTGCATCAAGAACCATCATTCATCAATAGCTCATATAACCACATGGGCAAGGGATTACTTTATCAAATCTTTATCAAGCATGGAATGATCTGCATTATCAGATAGAAGAGGGGTGAACGGGTGTGAGCTGGGTGCGGAAGTGAACAGAAAATGTACTGGGCCATCATTTGGCATGGTGATGATTGATGTGAGAGTCTGGACCAGTGATTTTTTTTTTCTTTTTGGTGGTGGCTGTTTGGACCATTTTATAAAGAAACTTGATGTCCTGACCGCTGTAATTTTGCCAAAACCACACGGTGATGGATCAATACACTTTGTGATGCGGTGATATAATGGTTTATGATTAAGACAACAGTTGTGGTGTTCATTCAAAAACTTTCAAAAATAACAAATATTCTGTACAACTAAAATGTATGGAATCAGCACATTTAGAGGATGTTCACTACTATTGAGGAAGAAATTGATGGAATCCTCAGCTAACAAAATCACAATTTGTACTTTGTTGATTCTCTTCAGAGCCTTCTGACAGTCTAAATTGTTAACATTCTACATCATGCTGGTTCTCTTTATTGAACAGTAGTCACCAGATCAGCTTTGCCAAATGGAGCTTTAACTTTGACCAATTTTTTTATTTCCAAAATAAGATTTCAGTTTGAGATCCGCACTGTTCGCTGACCATTTCACCATCATTGAGTTGTTATGCCTTTTATGAAGAAAAGCTTTAGGACTCTTTGCTCTGTGTCAAGATGCATTATCATTCTAAAAATAACTTCATCATACCAAACCTATTTTCTGTCAGTGGGATGAAATGATATCCAAAATTTCAATGTCTCCCGAGCATTGACTATTGAGGTAATGATTGCCATCTACACTTTACCTGAAATGAATTCCTTATTATAAATGGATGTGGAAATATGTTTCTTTTCTTCAGGCAGTCATCTTAAGTTCTGTTAGAATAGCACCAGACAAAATAGCGCACATCCTCTCTTTGGCCAATGCAGATTCATGATTCATCACTAATACTACTTTTGTTTAACTATCTACACTCCATGATTGCTTCTCTTTAGCGCATGATTGTGTTCCTCTATGAAAGTGTTTGGATGTAATGATAGTTTTGATTTTTATATGTCAATCCCATTTAATTCAGGCAATTTCTTACAGTTCTCTTACAAAGACAGAATTGTGTATTTGCCAGTTTGTTTGTCATTTTATTGTGCATTTTATATTTTCCAGGTTTCCTTCCTGATGCAATGACTTCCTCCTTGGTCAAATCATAAGTTTTTCTTTATAACGTTACATTTTGTTTATAAAGGGCATAAAATTTTAGTCACAGCTGACTGGGAACAAATAACATCTTTTGTCATACTCCATGCTGGATTTCCTTCTTGAATATGTTGCATAATCCTTTGAATGGAATCAAATGACAGCTGTTGTTGATGTTTTCTTTCAATTTCAAGATCAGCAGCTTGTTAAAGTTTGTAAGCACTCTCTTTTACCTGCAGATAAAGTTAATTTTTTTAGATGTTTGCTTTTAATTGTTTTATTCCTTTAGTTAAATAATTTCATTTGTTTAAGATGAAGTTAATGAAGCCAGAATGTTCAGCTATTAAGTATAGATTGTTTGGGGTCATAGCTGTAATTTGTTTATTTGCTATGATGTAAATAAAAAGCTGGGTGAATATCCTCTAAGTGTGGTGATTCCATACGTTTTGCCAGGTGTAATACTCACCAAATCAGCACTCAGTATTGGTGACCAGTATGCTCAATCTAGCATGCTGGTCACTTGTGTTCTCATCAATCCAGCATGTGTTGTTATCAGCATACAAAACACTACATATACTGAGCTTTAAAAAAAAAATACATTGCTACATTTTAAAAAAGGACAAAGCACTATTGTATAATAATGCATATTTTTGCATAAAATATGGCATCATTATGAATAAGCATTTTGCTTTCTATGTTAATCAGTCTATCATTGAAATTGCCAATACACAGAAACTGACCACGTCAAATTGTTCTATTTTTTAGCTTTATGAAGAGGCCTTGGCAGAGAATGAGAATCTTAAGACTTGCCTGGAAGACAGTAAGCACGAACTGGCCAAAATCCAGTTACAGCTGGATAAAGTCACACAGGTGAGAATACACTCAGTCAAAGACAGTGAAAATGTCTGAACCCAACTGTGTGGGGGTGTAAAAATTTGAAATTAAAACAAACATTTACTAGACGATCTAAATAATATACATTAGTGTAGCGATACCAGAGTGATTCAACTTTATAAGATGAGAACAAGATCAAGTCTGCTTAAGTTCCTTCAAACCAGGATGCGGCCAATTGTGGGGGGGCTTATAATCTTTTGTGCGCAAGCACAAAAGATTAATGTCTACTTGAGTGTTCTGCTTTAACTTAAGATGTCATAAAAATGGAATAGAAAAATCAATGAGTGGACCCTTCTCCTTTAACCTCCACAACCATAAACTATGGCAACTATTCTTCCAATACACATCACATACCTTGAGCCATAAGTCTGGCTTTTTAAGTTAAGTTAAATAGTTAAGTTAAGTTAAATAGTTGTTATCACTATTTTTAATCCACATCATTTCGAACACATCTGCATGAAGGTGATAAGGACCTTGCTTCACGAGCCAAAATAAAAGAACTAGTGGTAAGCTTCAAAATTAGATTAAACATCACATTTCCCCTTTATTCTTTAGTTCAGCATTAACTTGATTCAAACCTTAGAAAGTATCATGTTAGGCCATAAGGTGAAGCTGTTTTTCATTTAATCCCATTCCCATATATGGGGCACTCAATTAATTTATTAAAAAGATCTATTGGCATAGACAGAGAAAATAAAGGTTTTCCATTCATTTTCCAGCAGTTTGTTTATAATTCATGTTTAAAGTAGTTCTTTCCTCTTGCAATCATATTTTGATCATGCGTGATAAGGCTTCACGGCGTAATCAGCACTTGTTTCCCCATTGGACCAATCAGGTGATTACTCTTTAGAACATGAATCCAATATGTCTGCGCTCTTGTCGTCAACATCGAGTAGTTGTGTGGAAGAATTTACTTTCAGGCGACTATCAGGTGTGCGTAAAAGGAGTTACAAACAACGTTATATGGATCTCACATCCATAAAGAAAGAAGAGACAAAACATTTCACACACACACGTTGGCATACATTCAGAAACAACGTCAAATGGTGTCTTGGCAAGATGGGTGAGAGTCAGATGACAGCAGAAACATAAATATTGCAGTCGAGTTTGATGATATTCGTGAATATGCTGGATTTCATCCCACTGCTACAGGCATTGCACAGACAAAGATGCGCTTGGATGTGGCTGTGAAAGGGGTAACTTGGTACCCTAAAGCTCAAGATACGGACAGAGGCAAGTCTAGTGCTACCTTCAAGTCCTACTCGGAAATTCCTACTTACGAAGGTCGTAAAAACAACATGATATGCGTTCAAGTGGTTTTGGTCAGGTGGTGAAAATGGACACCATACGAAAGCTTTGGTTTTAACTTCTCTTTTTGTATGGTCAAAAACAACTCGTAAAATTGCCTTACTAAAAGAAAATGAAGAGAACACAAAACGCATTATGTGAATAATGTTTTTATCACGTTAGAATCATTCAATCACTTTTTTTTTACATATTGCTTAGTCATTTTAAAGTCTTACATGTGTTCATTTGTTGTTGCTGCTTACTAACAGAAGTACGACCAGTTTACAGTACAAACTGTCTACATCAATTAATTATTGACATCACAATGTACATGCTTCAGTAGCAGCATCTAAACTGGCAGCAGTGTTAATTTCATTGATGTATGATTTTATTCACAGTTTTCATCAGCGACCCTTTTCTTCTAACGAAAACGAGACGATGACTAAACTAAAATGAATGAAAAATGACAGTAACTAGGATGAAATAAATGGACACTTTTGTCAACGAATAAAAACAAGATGAAAATGTTTGGTAGAGACGACATCCAATCAATCAGACCTACGGCCATGAAATTTGGAAAACTTGGTCCTAGGTGCACCCTGAGGTGACCTGTTATGCTTTTGACGTCCCTGACTGGGCACTGGGGCCCTTGCAAGGTCATTGACCATAACTATTTTGTTTTTTGACCTACGGACACAAAATTCAGCATGCTTGTTCCCTGATGCAATCTGAGGTGACAAGTGATGCCATTGGACCTGTATTGAGGTACCCGACTGGGCCCTTGGGCTCCTGGAAGGTCATTAACCCTCAGTATTTCATCCGAAAGTATTATTATTCCATTTATTATTATTAGTGAGTCGCGCAAGCTACACACTAATTGTTCTTCCAAATATTTTAGTGTCATACAAGTGACACACTAATTGTTCTTCGTATTATTATATGTTCTGTCAGCAACACAGTAATTGTTCTTCGAATTATTTAGCAAGCAACACACAAATTTTTCTTTCTAAATATTTTTATTAGTTTTATTTTTATTTTTTCACCTGATTTTCTGCACGTATCTCCTCCTACAGTTTTCGAGATATCGACACGGTGTCACACCTCCAGCCTGCCCAGCGGACCACACCCACTACCACGGACCACTACCATGTTCCAGTTCCCCTACCTTCTAACTATCTGCACCTGTTTTCTATCTTCTCTGCCCTTCCCTTGCTCCTATTCATATCCCCTTGCTTCAGACACTCATCGCTAAGTCTCTTGGTTCATACCACGATTCTCAGCTCTCCTTATATCGTGTCACGTACCTGGCTACGACTTCTCTTTTCTGTCTCTGACCTCGCCTGTTCGTCTCGTCCTTCCCGGTTCTGTCTCTCACCGTCACCTCGTCACTGACCTTTGGAAAGTCCCTTTTGCCGGCGTTACAGCAGACTTAGCCGACATGGATGCAGCGGCTCCTGGATCTGAGCGCCACGCAGCCTCTGCATTTGATGACCAGCTGTCTGAGCTTCGCGGTCAGCTGGAAGAGGTATCGTGTGTCGTCACCCAACTCACAGAAAACCAGCGCTCATTCGGCTCGCTGGTCCTTGCTGTGGTCGTGCTCGCACAGCGTGTTACAGATCACTCAGCCCTTGCCGCCTGCTATCTCCTCAGCATCAGTTCTGCTCCCCCCAAGCCCTCTGCGAGTGGCCCCTCCACTTCTGGCTTACAAGATCACGCTACCGGAGAAATATGACCGGGATCTCAATCGCTGTGAGGGGTTTCTTCTCCAGTACGAATTATACTTCACCAACTCTCCCCTGGAATCCGATGCTGCACACATCACCCTGGTGATCTCCCTCCTGACACATCGGACTCTGGATTGGGCCACTGCCATCTGGTCACAACAGGGGGCCAAGTCCAAGGACTATAGGCGTTTCCTCAAACGCCTTCCGTTCGGTCTTCCAGCACCCATGTAATGGCCACTCCAGCGGCGAGTTACTATTAAATCTCCGGCAAAGACACAACCCAGCGGCGGAGTATGCTCTCGAATTCTGCACCTTGGCAGCTCAGAATGGTTGGAACGAAGCCGCCCTTGCTCCCACCTTCCGGCAGGGCTTACGCCCTGACTTGAAGACGAAATTGGCGGGGCGTGACGCCAATCTCTTGCTGGAGGGACTCATTTCGCTCACCATCCACCGGGACCAGCTTCTGGGTACCGGGACCAGCTTCTGGGTACAGGAGCTCACCTTCCCTCCCTCTCCAGGCTGCCCTCTGCTCTGGGAGCCTCCTTGACTGCTCCCAAGCCCATGGAACTTGCGGGTACCCACCGCTAATGTCTCTCTTGCAGCCTTTATTGACTCTGGTGCTCAGGGGAACTTTATTGCTGACCATGTCATCCCCACCTGGAAGATCCCCTGTACCAATCTCCCCACTGGCCATCTAGTCCGTGGATGGACAGCCCATTGGTGCTGGTCTCCTCACCCGAACTACTGCTCCTCTGTGTCTACTCGCCAGTGCCGCCCATGTCGAGATGATTTCGTTTCTGCCTCTGGCTTCCCTAGCTTATCCATTCATCCTGGGCCGTCGTTGGCTTCGTCTCCATAACCCTGTCATCACCTGGTCTACGCAAGAGCTTACCCGCTGGTCACCTTGGTACGTGGACCACTGCCTCCATCTCCCTGCTCCCCAGGTCAGTCCCACACCTTACCATCCATACAATTACGTGATAGACCTCTTAAACGACGTACCGCTTCCTAAATGTATGTGCCCAGAGCAAAATTCCGTGTACCCTTCCCTCTGGTCAGCTACTTCCCCTACCCATTCCTGAGCGGTCATGGTTTTATTGCCTTGGACTTTGTTACTTATCTACCATGTTCTCAAGGCTTCACCACCATCCTTTCCATCATCAATCGCTTCTCCCGAGCTGTGCGATTTATTCCCCTATCCAAGCTCCCTACAGCCTTTCAGACAGCAGAGATCCTGTTCCAGAATGTATTTCATACATTTGGCATAACAGGACATTCTCTCAGACCAGGGCCCCTAATTCACCTCTTCGGTTTGGCAGGCTTTTGTGGGGAAGCTGGGAGCTTTGGTGAGCCTTATCTCGGGGTACCACCCAAAATCTAATGGACAATGCTCGCATACAAACCAGGAACTTAAGAAATTCCTGCGCTGCTACTGCCTGCACAATCCACAGGACTAGAACCGGTTCCAAACCTGGGCGGAGATTGCCCAGAATTCCCTGAAGCACTCGGCCACCGGCCTCACCCCATTCCAGATCATCCTCGGCTAAAAGTCACCGTTTGTCCCTTAGAACACGACCCCCTCTGATTCCCTGACCGTCGATCCGGGCCGTACGTGGTTACAAGAGGCTCGTGGATCGTCACGGGCGTCCCGCACTTGATGCTCATGTGAACTCTCAGGGCCTCAGCTGGGCAATGGGGCTCCTGGCAAGCGAATTCCCGTATTTCTGTCTGCTATCAACCTACGGACACAAAATCGGCAGGCTTGGTCCTGGGTGCAATCTGAAGTGACATGTGATGCCCATGGGGCCCCTGAAGACCCTGGCTGGGCACTGGGGCCCTAGGCATGCCAATGACCGTAACTCAGTCAGTTTTCAACCTATGGCCATAAAATTCGACAGGCTTGGTCCCGGGTGCAATCTGAGGTGAGATGTTATGCTCATGGGGCCCTTGAGGACCCCAGCTGGGCACTGGGGCCCCTGGCGAGCCATGAACGTAACTCAATCAATTTTTGACCTACAGCCACGATAATCGGCAGGCTTGGTCCCGGGTGCAGTCTGATGTGACCTGATGCCCATAGGGCCCTTGAGGGCCATGACTGGGCACTGGGGCCCCTGAAAGGCCAATAACTTTAACTCAGTCAGTTTTCAACCTATGACCAAGAAATTCTGCAGGCTTGGTCCCTGATGCAATCTGAAGTGAAATATCATGCCCATGGGGTACTTGAGGGCCCCGGAAGGGCAGTGGGGCCCCTGGTGAGCCAATGACTGCAAGTCAGTCAGTTTTCGACCTACTGCCATGAAATTTGGCAGGCTTGGTCCTGGGTGCAATCTGAGGTAACATGATGCCCATGGGGCCACTGAGGGCCCCGGGCGGGCACTGGGACTCCTGGTGGGAAAATGATCATAACTCAATCAGTTTTCAACTTTTTTCAAATTTGGCAGGTTTGGACACTGGTGCAATCTGAGGTGACATGAGATGCTGATGGGCCCCTTGAGGGCCCTGGTGGGGCACTAGGGCCCCTAGCCAGCCAATGACCATAACTCAGTCAGTTTTCGACCTACGGCCACGAAATTTGGCAGGCTTGGTCCCGAGTGCAATCTGAGGTGATGCAAGGCCCATGAAGCCCCTGAGGGCCCCAGCTGGGCAATTTGACGCCGGGCAGGTCAATGACTGTAAGTCAGTCAGTTTTCGACCTATGGTTACGAAATTCGGAAGGCTTGGTCCTGGGTGCAATCTGAGGTGACATGTGATGTGCATGGGGCCCTTATAGTAGTTTTAGGGTCAACCATTACAAGTAGTCAAGTCAAGTCAAAAGTAGCAATCACACTCACATTTTCTTCAGGGAATGCACCTCTCTAGTTAGTGTGATTGCCTATATAGACAATCACACTATTGTTATATGAAAGTCTTATTTTCCTTCCTTCCTTCTTCTTCTTATTATTGGTGTGTTGCGCAAGCAACACACTATTGTTCTTCGTATTATTATTAGTGTGTTGCGCAAGCAACACACTATTGTTCTTCGAAATATTTTTATTATTTTTATTTTTATTATTATTATTTCACCCGTTTTTCTGCGCGTATCTTCTCCTACAGTTTTCGAGATATCGACACGGGACAAACACCAAAACATCCGGCATGTTCCGGAGAAGTCTGCTTGTTGATAACTGAAGGATATAATCAGTATTAACAATTCACGATAATTACATGGCTCTGTTGCAAGCGTTGTTATTTTGTACAGAATGTTCTGTCCCTGCTCTGAAAACTGCAAGGCTTAGCATAACAAACTATTCCGCAACTCTTTCCTCTTTTGGACATAGTTGGTTCTGTGACCAGGGTCACCCTGACCTGTAACTTTGTAACTTCTCCTTTTCCCAATGAACATGTGTACCCCCATCCTCCATACTTCCCCTTCTCTTCTCACGCAAGCTCGCCTTACAAGAGTATAAGTACAGCTGTATGTGTATGTTTATTTTGAGACCCTTGAATAAACCCTCTGCTGATAAAGCTTTGTGATGGTTTCTTCTTTGACCTCCCTGCGCTGAACGTACTGGACCGACACAGGAGAAGTCAGATAGGACGAGGCTCGCATAACTATCTAACAATAACTAAGAGAAATGTTGTTGCATTCGCACGCTACTCTCGCATTTGTGCGAAAAAAAAAGTCCCATTGACTTGCTTGGGATTTCTTTTTGCCGTAACTCTGTCAATTTTGGAGCTACAAACACCAAACTCGGCAAGGTCGGACCTGGGTTCACCAACACCCCTCAGGTCAAGTTTCGCACAGATTGCACTCTTCAAACACTTTCTATCACTCTTTAAATATCACTCCATTCATTCTCTATGGCCACTGCTAGAGCGTGGCAGTCTACCTTCAAGTCAAAAGCGATTAATTCACTTTTTCAATGAACAAACATGTCTAAAACATGTCCCTGATACTTTCACCTAGAAACTCCATTTAAATGTCAAATGGTAGAGATACCTGCCCTTCATAATTCATCAAAAGATTGCATCGCTAAACAAATTATTTTTCGAGTTATGACGATTTGTTCGAGACTAGGGACTGAAACTTCGCTCATTCACAGCCATGTTAAATTTGGAAACTGGGAGGCGCCTTCTTTCAAAGTTTCATTTGTGTTTAACCTGTCATAACGTTGAGGCTTTTTCGGCAATCCACATCATCTTATATCGTAGCGATCAGCAAGGGGTCCACTCTCAAAAAAAATTGTCAGATAATTGATTGGTTAGATCGCAGATCGCAATGACAGACGGCGCTGAACTTAGGTTTGCATCAATATGTTTAATACGAAGGCGTGATCATTACCGTAAAATATTGTAATTAATTAAACAGTCCAAACCTTTAAGTCGGGTTACACACGAACGTCACTTGTAATCCACACGAGCACAGAGTAAAACATATAAACTCAAGCACAGCCGGAAATGGTCAATTTACTCCCGTTCACTACACACTCTTAAAGGGCCAGACAGCTCTTATGTAAATCACATTACATGACAATTACTACATGGCTTTACTAAATCGGCATGAAAGAATAATATATAGAGATTAATATTTAATGCAGTAAAGATGACACTACGGCCGTTTCTCAATACCAAGTACGCCAACATCGGACTTGCATACTACCACAGACAGCAAAGAGGTACCTGGCAGGACAGTTTTCCCCCTACAGCCATGGTATTTGGCAGGCTTGGTCCCGGGTGCTATCTGAGGTGACATGTGATGCCCATGGGGCCCCTATGGATCCCAGCAAGGCACTGGGGCTCCTGGCAGGCCAATGACTGTAACTCGCCATTCAGTCAGTTATTCACCTATGACCACGAAATTTGGCAGGCTTGGTCCCGCGTGCAATCTGAGGTAACGTCATGCCCCTGGGGACCCGGAGACCCCAGCATCGACACTGGGGTCCCTGGCAGGTCATTGACCATACCTCCGTTGATTTTCAATGTACAGCAACGAAATTCAGCAGGCTTGATAACGGGTGCAATCTGAGGTGACATGTCATGCTTTTGCTGTCCTTGAGGTCCCTGACGGGTCACTGGGGCCTCTGGAAGGTCACTGAATGTAACTCAGTCATTTTTAGACCTAACGTTTTGGAGTTCAGCAGCCTTGGTCCCGTGTGCACCCTGTGGTGACTACAGTCGGCTTTCGACCTACATACTCGGTCCCTGATGCACGTCGCAGGGGCACGCACCGCTGCACACTCGCAGTTTCTGCAGGAACTGCACTTACTAGTTAGTGTGGTTGCCTATTTAGGCAACCACACTATTGTTATCCAAAAGTCTTATTTTTCTTATTATTATTATTAGTGTGGTTGCCTATATAGGCAATCACACTATTGAAATCCGAAAGTAATATTATTAGTGTGTTGCTTATTGTTCTTCGTATTATTATTATTATTAGTGTGTCGCGCAACACCAAAACGTCCAGCATGGTCCGGAGAAGTGTGCTTGTCGATAGCAAAGAGAAATGTTGTTGCATTCGCACGCTACACTCGCATTTGTGCGAAAAAACATCCCATTCACTTGAATAGAATTTTTTTAAAAACTGCCGTAACTTGGTCAATTTTTGACCTACGAACACGAAACTCGGCATGGTCGGACCTGGCCTCTCCAAGACCGAACATCTCAAGTTTCGGACAGATATCACTCTTTGATCACTTTCTATCACTCTTTAAAAATCACTTTATTCATTGAATAGGGCAGAAGCTAGAGTGTGCACTCTAGATTTCAGGGAAAATCGATTAATTTACTTTTTCACTGAACAAACTTCTCTAAAATCCTGATACTTTCACCTAGAAACTCCATTTAAACTGCAAATGGTAGAGACACTTCCCCTTCATAAGTCTTCAAAAGATTGCATCGCTAAACAAATTATTTTTCGAGTTATGATGATTTCTTCGGGACTAGGGACTAAAACTTCCCTCATTGACAGCCATGTTAATTTTTGAAACTCCGAGGAGGCTTTTTCCAAAGTTTCATTTGTGTTCAACCTGTCATAACTTTAAGGCTTTTTTGTCAATTCACACCATTTTATATTGTAGCGATCAGCAAGGGGTCCCATCTCACACAAACTTTTCAGATAATTGATTGCTTAAATATCTTTCGAGTTATTATCATTTCTTTGACAGGTCCAAAATCGCTTGAAACTGAGATTTTAGGGATTTGTTCGGGACTAGGTATTGATTTTCCTCCCATTGACCCCAATTATAATTGCCTCAACTCTAATTTCTTTTTCAAAATTTTCATACGTTTTTAACTTGTCATAACTCTGACACTTTAGCATCAATCCACACAGTTTTTTGTCTGGGCGATCAGCAAGGGGTCCTCTCCCACACAAACTTTACAGATAATTGATCGGTTGATTATTTTTGGAGTTATGACCGTTTGTTTGAGAGGTCTGACACAGAGATTTTACATGAAACATATGCTTGTGTGGATTTGAAATGTAACTGTCATTGTCTCTCCCTCTGTCTCTCACACATACACAAGCACATGCAGGCCACGCCCACACACAGAGCAGCTGTCATTCAAACAGAATGGCTTGGATCAGCTCTTCTGACACCTATTACCGCCTTTGTTTGCATAGTAACACAGAGGGCACAGAGGTAGCTTGCAGGACAGTTTTCGCCCTACAGCCACGAAATTTGGCAGGGTTAATCACGGGTGCAATCTGAGGTGACATGTGATGCTTGTGGGGCCCATGATGACACCGGCTGCGCACTGGGGCCCCTGGCAGGCCAATGACTGTAACTCAGTCAGTTTTTTGACTTACGGCCACGAAATTCGGCAGGCTTAGTCCCGGGTGCAATCTGAGGTGACATGCCATGCCCATGGATCCCCTGACGGCCCTGGTTGGGCACTGCAGTCCCTGGCCGGTCAGTGATAACAACTCAGATGGTTTTCGGCGTATGGCCACAACATTCGGCAGGCTTGGTCCTGGGTGCAATCTGAGGTGACATGTAATGCCCATAAGGCCCCAGAGAACCCCGGCTGGGCACTGGGGCCCCTAGCGGGCCAATGACTAAAACTCGGCCAGTTTTCGACCTATGGCCACAAAATTTGGCAGGCTTGGTCCTGGGTGAAATCTGAGGTGACATGTCATGGCCATGGGGCCCCTGTGGACCCCGGCTGGGAACTGGGGCCGCTGGCGGGCCAATGACCGTAACTCAGTCGGTTTTCAAACTATGGCCACAAAACTTGGCAGGGTTGGTGTAGGGTCAAATCTGAGGTAAAATGTCAGGCCCATGGGGCCCCTGTGAACCCCAGCAGGGCACTGGGGCCCCTAGCAGGCCATTGACCATGACTCAGTCAGTTATTGATTTATGACCACGAAATTCGCCAAGCTTGGTGCTGCATGCTATCTGAGGTGTCATGTTATG
>JAJAGP010001579.1:75148-100619 GCA_025084515.1 Ancistrus triradiatus | reverse complement strand
TGTGAGATCTCACCAGACATTGAGATTTAACTCACCAGAACAACATCACACCTGCATAACGGATCTATAAATTAGGAAAACTATGAAGCTTTGTGTCAGAATTATGGTAATTATTTAAGCAGGGGGGAAACTGGAACGCAAAACAACCAGAACTCAAATGGAGGATACGGAAAGGTGTCCTTAAACTCAATCCATCGATTAACGGAAACTCGTTGCACCTATTAGAACTCGAATCCGATCGACCTTTAGTACCAGGGCAACAACAAGGGGAATTAGGACAAATAAAAATAGTAATTTAATTATTTATTTATTAGTGTAACTGTCCAGCATACATTTTAGTCCGTCAAAAAGAGTGTGGTTTCTAGCACAATAAAATAAAATCTGATATTCTGTTATTTGTGTCTGGGTATAAATATACTATAAGAGTGCCTGCGGTATCTGTAGGCACCACCAGAGGGCGGCAGAAGAGCTCTGATTTGTCAGAGAACACGAGTTAGCTCATTTAATGCACTTAATCATTAAGAGCTGCACCTGGATGAAGTGCTATTTAAAATGACTAAGCTCCAGCATTAGCACAGTTTCTTTATATGAGATACTGCCGGTCAAAGGTCTGATTGTTTGTGTGTATGTGACAAAAACAAAGAACAAATGAAAACCAAAATACAAACAAAAAGTAGGGAGAGCATACAGATCTGTAAACGGTGTGAAGTGACAACGAGAAATAAATTGAAAAGAAAAGAATGCTGGAAAGGAAAATGAATAAAGAAATAGTTGAGTTAATTCAAGAAAGCCTTGATTCGATTTTGGGAGAATGAGACAGAACCATCTCAGCCTGGGTTAGAGGAGATCCTGAGTTCCATTTTGTGTATGGACACCATTTTGTTTTTGCAGCCGCCATTTTGTGCCGAGCCAAATGTTTGATTTTCCTGCCTTTTACACAGCCCCTCCATCTAGCTGTGCACCTAGTAGCATTCACTTGTACTGATCAGTGATACAGAGGTCTAGATTTACCTGTTATTATATATTAATTATGATATTTTAAATAGGTTCTCTCTGTTAATATAGCTTCTGTTTATTTGAACTATTACTATAAACTTATTAATTAGATAACTTAGTAAATTCTTGCATATAATATCTAAGCCACCCAAATAGGTTGGGTTTCTTTTTGAGTCTTGGTCCTCCCAAGGTTTCTTAGTTACAAGGTTTAGGGATTTGCCTTGCCACTGTCGCCCTATGCTTGCTCAATTTGGGATTGGCTTTAGATATTGTAAGATAAACTAAAATTCTAAAGCTGCTTTCAAGCACTATAGAAAGAAATCTGACTTGACTTGACTAGAGGTAGAGTGCATGCCTAGGTTCCCTGAGATCCCAGGATCAAGTCCCCCCACCGACACACACACACACAGACACACACACACACACACACACACACACACACACACGCGCGCGCCTTTCCTCGCTCACAGAGAGCGTAGAGTGCCTCTAGCTACCCAAAGGGTAAAACCAGTAGTGCTCTGCGGCTGCGATCCGACCAACTGCTTGCCATGATACAGCGGAATACAGCGGAACCTAGAAATTCAAACTTAATTGGTTCTGGATGGCCGAATCGAATTAATTTCAGACACACCCTGAGGCCGGGTCATACACATGCAGGTTTCGCTGTAGTCACACACAATCGCCTCAACACTGGACTGGATGCAATATTTTTTTAAATTTCACCACCTGGTTCAACTTTTTTTTACCACAATATACTAGACAAACAAAATGTCTTCAAGATGTTCTTTTACTGCTCACAGAATGCCAATATTGAGTGCATCCTATTTTGAAAAACATTCAAGAGCTTAAACTTTGATTTAGGATAATTACACATCAAGTTTAATCTTTTACATAAACATCATTTATTATTAATTATTACAAATATTACTATTAATTGTATTAACATTTCATAAGCAGTAAAATGGCTCTGTGGTTTTCAGGAGGAGAGGGAACAACAGAAGACGTTTTTAATCAGTCTAGTTCCGAGTATGAAAATACAGGAGCTGCTTTATGAGGCGCAGAAGCCACACTGATTGGTCAGTGAATTTTTGTAAATCGAACAGATAACATAATATCACATTTTTGCCATCTGAAAAATCACATTTAGTGGAAAAGATCCCTTCATTATACACAAGCTCTAATTAATTTACTGTTACCCAAATAAATCGCACAAAAAAAATCGGATTTGTTGTGTAATGACCTTCTGATTCATTTAAAAGAGTCGTTTATAAAGAACGACTCTCCAGTAAAAACTCTACAAACCCTGCGAGATCGGTGATGTGAACAGTGGGAATGATGTTGGAACCATCCCCAAAAACAGAAACCACTAACACAGAGTCATAAATCATTCTACTTTTAGAGTCATTCCTTATAAATTCTTATTTTACCTTGAAGAAGAAATGAAGCGTTTGCTCTCCGAGGCCATACTGCAGTCCCGAGGCCAGGACATACGTACTGAACCGAGACGGGTTCTGAAATTCAGGATTAATAACGCAAAAGATCAGGGAGACGTTTTTAACTCAGCTCAATGCTCCCAGAGATCCTGAGAGAGACCTCAGATATGGAACAGAGTAAAAGTACAAATGATTCGTTTTTTCCTTCATTATTTACTCACCTTTTTTCCCAGTTTAACCACCAGCTTCTCGGCTGCGATGTGATCCTTAAAGTTGGGATGTGGTTTCCGTCTTCTGTAATCCTCCTCTATGAAAGGCATCTCCAAATCATCCTGCAGCCAAAAAAAAAAACATTTAGCAAACCTGGAAATGAAACCTTGTATTTCCTAATAGAGTTTATCAATCACTATGATGGGTTTACAGGATCGGGGGGTTTGCTCAGAGCCCACGTCATGACCGATGAGATCAGGATGAAGACTTTAGGGGCGGAAAATTCCTCCATGTTCCTGTGAAGAGCTTTTATAGGGAGTCAGAGTAAATAACTATTTCAGTTCACACTGATTAGCTGCAAATTCTTAATCACAGATACCCGAGACTGCCCACGAGGCTTCTTCGATATGATCAGGATGCTCATTTATGCTGTAAATGACCACGTCCGACTCCATGAGATGATGAAGGAGCTCTTCACGAGATAAGTTCTGGGAAAGAACACAAACATCTTATTAAACTTAGTCCTGCATTAAACATGCTGTGGTAAAAGCAACCACCAGAGGGCGCCAAATAACCGCTAGATGGATCAGAAACATGAACTGGGACGTATTTGGTATACAGGCTTACGAAGTTGATCCGTTCCTACGTCGCGTCGTAAACCGATTTTCGGTGTAAGTTGGAACACACGTACAAACTGTACGTAAATAACATACTGTAAGCACTTATCCTATCCTAACACCTATCCTAACACAGTAATAATCAAAAAACGAGCCGTGTATCCGTGTATTCTTCCGCCGCGCACACCAAACACGAAGTTCGCGGTACGACGTTTACGACGCAAAACCACTTAAGTTGAAACAAGGCTTTATACAGTAAATGGGAGATGTGTCGTAACCACGAAATACCGTAACTTGGGACTGACGTATCCCGAGGACCGCCTGTACACAGTGTTTATATACAGGTTTAATTATTATTGTGCATTTTAGCAAGAAAAAATACAGCTCCTCTGTTCACTTGTATTTGTTTAGAAGCCAGTCCTGCCTGGACCAATATGGCGGATGCGTTGATGTATCGCAGCAAAGAGCTGAAGCAGCCAATGCAGCGTCTAGGTATATATGTCTCGTATCTCTGGCGCCCCGTAGTGGTTGTTGTTATGTCTCCTTATCTTACCATAAATCCGCCTGTGATTGAACTCGATCGGTTTTCCTCTGATTTAACAGCAGTCGTAGTTCCGATGATCTGGAACGTTCCCTGTTTGGACCTCGTTTGATCGTTTTGTGATTGTTCATCCTCATCGTCCAAATCTGGATCTTCCTCTTCAGCGAGAGACGCTCCGACGACACATGAGGACAAATACTGCACAAATAAATAAATAAAAATAAAAATATGAAAGGAATAACTTTAAATACATAATGGGCAGGTCACATTTCTTTGAATTAGACATTTATTCAAAAATATTTATGATTCAAATCTGTTAAAGTTACTAATCAATTAAATAATAGTTATATTAAACGAACAGAATATGAATTGATTTAAATTTTATTGTACTAATAATCAGATTTGTGTTTTGAAAAATTATTTGATTCTGAAACTGTTACATTATTTCATTACATTAGATAAATTCATTCAAAGTAATTCATATTATTTTATTCAGCATCACATAAACAAGAACAGAGCTTAATGTGTAAATATAATATGAAGTATATTTTATATTTAATTAATTTATTAATTTATTAGCTAAATTATTTTTATAAATTTTTATATTTTAGTGAATTTGTAATTAATTGATTAATTTTATTTATTTAACACATTTAATTATTTTATTTATTTTATTATATATATATATATATATATATATATATATATATATATATATATATATATATATATATACACATATATACACATATACATACACGTATACATATATATTTATATGTATATATATATATAAAATTTTACTATTACAAATTCTGAATGCATTCACTTGCCCTGTATAAGAGCTTCAGCCAAATGATTTCAACAAATGATAAATGTAAATAATTACTTTAATTATCTTAATTGCTCATATAAAGTGATTTGGTTATGTGTACGTAAAGTTCTTGTTTTTTATGTGGTGTACAGTGTAATAAAATAGTTTCGGCACTCCGGTAGTGTGTAGATTTATAACATAATACATGGTGCAAATGTTTTATCACTTTTACAGATTATTTTTTTAAGTTCTGAGAATGTATTACATTTTTTAATTGCTTATTGTGTGTTATATTTATTTGTTAATATTACCAGGTGAGCACAGACGTTTGCACAATACTTTATTTTATTTATTACACAATTTTATTGACATATTTTAATATACATACACATGATTTATAAATATAATCTCTGAATGTATTAATTAACTAGCAGTTTAATTCATGATTTCTTAGTCATTTTATTTAATAATACCTAATATTATAATACATTTTCACGTTATAACTATCAGTTCACACACACACACACACACACACACACACACACACACACACACACACACACACACAAGTTAAATATAAATCTAAATGTATTATATCCCCATATAAACCCTTAGTATAACTTAGACTGACCTTAGCGATGTGTTTGGACGCGAACGAATCGAGATTATTAATAAAAACGGTTTTACTCCGAGTTACAGAAGCCATTCCGAATTTGTTGCTGTTTCGTTGCTAGACAACGGAGGCGTTCAGGAGGGAAAGAGGTGCACCAGCAATGCGCATGCTAACTGAGCTAGCTGTGCTAATCAGCTTTAAATCGATTTTATATTCATTTATTCATTTTCATATACACTTAATAAATATATAAGGGGAGAACCATGGAGAGGGCAGTATTTTATAATAGATATATTTATTTAAAGATTTATAATATAATGAATAAATATTCTCCACATCGCGTCTAGATACATATAATCAAATGTCTGAATAAATAAATAATGAATAAATGAACAATGATGAAACAATGAATATATACGTAAGTTATAACTGACATATTATACTTATGTTGCCATATAATTCTGCTAATTGTTGAATTAGTAGACCTGATTTCAAAAGGTGTTTGTAATTTCATGTTAACTCAGGCATTATTAGCATTTTTGGTGATAAATCTGAAAACCGGGCAGGCCAAGGAATTGAATCTGGTGAAGACATTCCTGTTAAATCTTTGCTTTGTGTGGGTGAGCATTATGCCACTGAAAAATGGCAGCTGGAAGCCCTGTCATGAGAGACAAGACATGGCCACAGGGTGTCCCGCACATATTGCGGAGTTATTAGTGTCCCTCATATCACTACTAGGGGACTGTCATATGCGATGACTCTCCGGATCATCACACCAGCAGTTGGAGAAGTGTGTCGCTCCACAGCAAAGGCAGGATTGAAGCGCTCACCACCAGGCCTCCATACTCAAACCCGACTGTCATCGGATCCCAAACAGAACCTGGATTCATCACTAAAGACCATAAGGTTCCAGTCTGTAACAGTCCAGGTTTCTCGTTCATGACACCACGGCAAACGAAGGCGATCGTGGCTGGCTGTCAATGGCCGGACACGTAATGTGTGCCGTGGCAACAAATTTCCTTCTGCTAAGCACCTGGAAATGGTCCGGGCGGAGACAGGGGTGTGTAGTGACGGTGCCCCCTGTGTCTGGAAGGTGGAAACTGTGGGAGCTGCTCGTGCTTGTTGGCAGATCGAGTCTATTCTCTGCTTATTATTAATAATTTAGTGCTTAATAATATGTTCTAATGATGCACTAAAATAAAAATAATCATCTTAATGCAAACTGTGAATATGCATTATGATTATGCTAATTATTACTTTTGTTGTTATTGTTAATATTATTAATGTCCTTGTACAATATTTTGTGGGACATGTTTAAGGAACAGTGAAAGGTTGTGAAAAGTCCTCAAGTCGGCACAAGGAGGAAAACTTTAATACCATGATGTTACTGTATGTTTTGTTCTGTGAGCTGCTTTGCTTTTTTCCACAGAGCACAAAGCAATGAATTTAATGAACTGACCCGTTGGAATAAATGCATCCTTTTACCCGCAGGGGGCACTGTTGCATTAATAATTAATGTTTCGAGTCAGAACTAAAGCTGAACCTCAGAGTAGAGCTGCTGCATTTACACAGCATTTAGTCCTGATACTGCACAAGAACACCGCGATGAGTTTGGATGTGTAAATTTAAGATTCTGACTTTTAATATTTACCTTAAAATCTGTAGTATATGTTTTAAAATAAAATCAGTATATTTAGTATATTTATTATATATAAGTATATTATATTTAAATAGTAAATACAGAGAGAAACCAGATCTGGGTATTCAAAAAAGATAAACTCTAAACCTCAGAGTTAAAAAAATATATATAGAATAAACAGAAATACCAGGTACTGCAATGCATTGTGGGATCGGTAGTTCATGCTTTTCACTGGCTGTAGTTCAATTAATTTCTGTAAAAAAAATCCTCAGGCTTTATTTTTGATCTGTTTCATTAATTAACCCCTAAATAACAGAAAGGTTTAATAGTTTTGGAAAAGCGGCGCAACCGGTGAAAGTGAAGATTAAGGGCAGCGGCTCCATTTTGTGTGGGAGAGAGAAATGAGCTGCTACCGGAGAGAAACACGGTGAGATCTGAGTTTAATCTCTGATGTGGGTAATCGATAAATAGAACATTATATTAATAAGTCTGTACTAAAGCTTAAATGTAAATAATCCGGTTTCTAATTGAGTAACTTTTTTATTCGATTAAACGTTGAGCAGCAGATCAGTAAAGAAACTCCAGAGCTGTTGTTTCACCGCATAAGGCTGGATCACGGATAGCGGTTAGGAGTTGTTCCCCTTCTTAATTCTGCGATGAAGATATTTACAGCTGTAATTAACACTGCATTTTGCTTCGGGTTTATGAAGTCAGATAAAGGAAATTTTACTGCGGTTTTTATTTGTTTTGTTTTACACTTCGTAAGAATTTGAATGTGCGTCTAAACGCTATTTTACGGTATCCGGTTACTTTTAATTAAATAAGTGAGATTTACAGCTTAATAAACATAATTTACAGATGTCAAATGCACAAGAATATACCATTAAGACAAAGTATTACATTCTGTATGTAGAACAATCTAAAATGTTGGAAATTCAGAGGGAAAAAAAGAAAAATCTATAGTTTCAGTTAAATCCACTGTATTCTTTAAAATCAATTTCTTACAGTGGTGCTTGAAAGTTTGTGAACCCTTTAGAATTTTCTATATTTCTGCATAAATATGATCTAAAACATCATCAGATCTTGCCACAAGTCCTAAAAGTAGATAAAGAGAACCCAGTTAAACAAATGAGACAAAAATAATTGGTAATTTATTGATTGAGGAAAATGATCCAATATTACATATTAGTGAGTGTCAAACAGTATGTGAACTGAAATTATGCATATGTCTAACTTTAATATTCCATAGAATAGCCAAATCACATTTTTCTCAAATGACTACCCTTTATTTTTAAAGAACACTTACTTTTTCAAGTGTTTTTAGTGTAGGAATTTGGAGTAATGGAATCACAAACCTCCATGAAGTGTCAATGCAGTTCTATATACCACAGTTTGAAGTTAAATAAATAAGATAAAACAAACAAAACAAATCAAATTGTTATCCAGTCACTCCATCAGAGTCTTGAAGAACATTTACTGACTTCATAACAATTTGATTTGAATAGTTTTTGGACCTCCAGAGTGGTATATACAGGTTTGCCATTCCATTACTCCAGCTTCCTGCAGTAAAAACATTTGAAAGCTGTGCCATGAGTACAGGAGGGGGTGATTTTCAGGAATATTTTGGAGTGACTTGATAACAGTTTAGTTTGCAAATTTTAGTGGACTTCAAAAAGAGGTGTATACAGAACCAAACAGACACTACATAAGTTTACCATCCCATTACTAAAGTTCCCTACAGTAAAGATACTTCAAAGCTATATCACGAGTACAAGAGGAGTGGTGCTTCGAGAATATTTTGGACTGACAATTGATTTGCAAGTTTTATTGGACTTCAAACAGTGGCATATACAGAACTGAAGAGTTGCTTTCCATGAGTTTGCCATCCCATTACTCCACTTTCGTACGGTAAAAGCAGCTGAAACCCACATATTCAGTACAGTAAGTGTACTTCAAGAAAATAGTTCATTAATTTGATAACAATTTGATTTGCTTATTTTATTGGACTTCAAATAATGATGTATACAGAACTGACTAGTCACATCACATAGGTTTTCCATTCCAAGAGTAAAAACCCTTGAAAGAGTAAGTGTTCATTAGAATATGGCGGATACAAATAGATGATACAAACGCTTAGTGTTGAGTCAAGTCAGAGTCAAAGTCAACTTTATTGTCGGAAACTGCAATATGTACAAGACCTAGAGGATTGAAGTTTCGTAACTCTCAGACCCATGGTGCATCAATAAACATTAAACATTTAAATAGACACTAAGTCACCAATGGCTCAAATAAAATAACAATGCTATATAAATTATATAACGCAGCACTATACATTTATAGAGATACACAATTATTTTTGAATAAAGGTCTCTAACATTGGCATCAGAAGTAAAGTGATTGAGTGTGCACAGTGTATGTATAAAGTCCCTGATGTTGATGTTGAAGTAAAGTGACATATGTGGTGGGTTAAGGCTAGTGCAAATATAAACAGTAGTGCAAAATGAATGAGCACATAGATTTGTAAACTGATGAGTGCGTAAGCAGTACGTAGTGATGCAGAGTCCGGTATTGAGTTCGGTATGAGTTTGTGTGTTATGTGAGATGTGTGATTGAGATCGTGTATTAAGTGGGTAAGAGATGCAGGAGAGGCAGAGCAGGGAGAGAGTCGAGAATCCTGACTGCCTGAAGAACAGAGCTGTCCCTCAGTCTGCTGGTTCTAGCCGGGAGACTCTGCAGTCTCCTCCCTGATGGAAGCAGTCTGAAGAAGCCGTGTAGTGGGTGTGTAGCATCACTCGCCATGCAGAGGGCTTTCCGAGGGAGACGGGCACTGTGTAGGTCACGGAGTGAGGGGAAAGAGGTGCCGATGATCTTCTCAGCTGCTCTCACGATGCGCCGGAGGGTCTTGCGGCAGGACACGGAACAGGTGCCGGACCACGCCCTGATGCAGCTGGTCAGGATGCTCTCGATGGCACCCCTGTAAAAGGTGCACATGATGGGGGTTGGCGCTCACCTCGGTCCTGTAGTCTGTCTCATCGTTGTTGCCGATGAGACCCACCACAGTCGTATCGTCCGCAAACTCTAACAAGTAGTTGGAGCTGTAAGATGGTGCGCAGTCATGTGTCAGCAGGGTGAATAGAAGGGGGCTCAGCACGCATCCTTGGAGGGCCCCCGTGTTCAGTGTGATGGTGCTGGATGTGTTACTGCCGACTCGTACTGCCTGTGGTCTCCCGGTCAGGAAGTCTAACAGCCAGTTGCATAATGAACTAGTTGCATAATTATAATATATTATAATTGATAATGCAATTATAATTGATATACTATATATTATATTATAATTGACAGAGCAGGTGAGTTTTTTTCGAAGTGTAGATGGCGTGAGCACTGTGTTTTTTCAGGGTCTGGTAATGTGTTTAAACCAGGTGAAAATAGTTACATAAAATTGCTAACTTAGATCAGTTAATGAACTGCTAACAGTTAATTAAACAATTATTTAATTTCCATGTTTGTTCTTTAATAAATGCAGAATGCTACAAACCGCTTCTATACAGACAGTTCCCATCACATTTAACACAAAAAGCTACTGAAATCGCTTCATAGCCAGTAATACATTTCAATAAATCTAAAAATATAAATAATGCTTTAGACTCTAATGAATCTCGTAGCCACGTTCTTTGTACATCATACTTATTGACCCATGACTTTCTCATTTAAATTTAAGTTCCAACCTATTTAATTATTAAATGTTGGATATTTCTCTAAGCATGCATCAGCATTACTGTATATTTAACATATAGTTCCAGAGGCTTGTAGAATCTATTCCAAGTTTACTGAAGCTTTACTAAGAAGCTTTACAGGATCCTCCTTTAATTTTAGTTAGAGCTTCAGTTCAGATTTTTAACTGTAAATCGTAATCAGCATAAAGCACTTACTGAAGATGGACCGCCAGAAACAAAATTATTAACACAAATAAACATAACAGAATCTGTATTTCTATTGAAATCTCTGCTGAAGCTATGAGGTAACAGCTAAAGGATCGTCTCCTGAAGGATGCAGAACTTCACCTGAGTTCCTTTGTTCTTTCTCCTGGTTAAAGATCCAGAAGCAGCAGGTTTGCAGCTGGACTCTGTAGGAGGAGACATGGCTTCTAAAACGAGTCTCAGTGAGACAGAGGACACAAAGACAGACCAGAGGTGAGAGAAATGAAAACCTGCTCCTGCATCTTGAATTGGTCCGATTCATGTAAACACAGATCTGAATGGAGAGCAGTTTAATAGTTTAAGTTCTAGAGCAGTTCATTTTTTGAACCAATGTTCATTCTTGTTCTGTTACTGAGATGTTCCATTAAAGATTGGACCATCATGTTTAAAAGGTTTTAAAGCAGACTGATGGAGTATTTGTTTTTGTTTTAGTCTGATTGAGGAGAAGAGATCAGACTCACCAGAACCCAGCAGTGTATCCATGAAGAGTGACTGGTCGGTGGATCGTCCAATCAAATTCAGACAGAGTGACTCCAATGAGCCTAGGTAAGGAAGTTATAGTGAATGTGACTGAATGATGATCAGCATTATTGTTATTTTGGTGTTGGTTTGTGGTGGTTGGGGAGTCGGGTCCGGTCCTGTTCCTGATTGTTTGATTGCCTGAACAGAAAAGAATTTGCATTCTCTTATCTTCAGTAACAGCTGTATTGAGTTGATGATTTAATCCTTCAGTTTATCCAAAAAGAATTTAAGATTTCCTTTATCTTTTGATAAATCTACGTCCCTGAGCTGTTCTCTTAGTTCTGGCAGATGAGGATAATCAGGCATAAAGGCTAGAACATCTGGTTCATGCGTTGTTGAATCTTCATCTTCCTCCTCTGGGCTCCATGTCTCTGGTTGCTTCAGTATTCTCAAACTTTCATCATGTGGCACTGGTCTGATGGCTGAAGGCAGGTTGTTATATTCAATAGATTTGTTATTTTTAGTAGAGAAGCCCAGATACATTGGTTAGACCTTCTGCTCTCAACACTGAGTGCATGACCATCATGCCTGGACTGGACAACCAGGTTGCTTTGTGGGAAATATACTATTAGGCTTTAAATCTTATGGGGAATAATAAAAAAATAGGCTATATCTACAAAATGATACATGATACATTTAAGATTTTTGTAATCAGCAGCCCAAACTCTATAAAATATACCTAAAAGTGTTCAGGAAGCAAAATCTTTGTTGTCCATTGTGATTATAGAAATGCTTAAAATTATTAAATAAAACACTGACATATATACTGATTGATTTATGAATTACTTTATCTGATAGATTTTTTTACTGAGATGTATCATAATTACATTTTACATTTACAGCATTTAGCAGATGCCCTTATCCAGAGCGACTTACAGTTGATACAGTCTTACAATCCAAGCAACTGTGGGTTAAGGGCCTTGCTCAAGGACCCAACAGTGGCAGCTTAGCAGAGGTGGGATTTGAACCCTGGACCTTCTGGTCCATAGTCCAGTACCTTACCCGCTAGGCTACCACAGTCCCCACTCTGCTAAATGCTGTAAATGTAAAAAAAATGTATCATGATAGAATAGAATAGAATAGATTTATTGTCGCTGAGTAAACAGTGTTACAAACAATGTTTAAGCAGTGAAATTGGGTTTAGCATCCTCTCTAAGGCAGCAGTATTACAAAACGGAATAATTAAGAATTTACAATTTATGAAATAGTTGAATTGAAGACACAGCTCCAGAAGCAAACACACCTGGTCCGAGTTAAGGGTGGTCCTATTGCCGACAGTGGGGTCATCCTGTAGTTTCACTCGGACTACCTCTACTGCCTCAGCAGCTGGATCGCATGTGAAGAGAGATGTGACATCAAACGAGACCATTGTTTCATCCGTCTCCATAATGATGTCCCTCACCTTATCCACGAAATCCATGGTGTTCTGGATGTGATGATCCGTGTTGCCTACCAACGGGCTGATGATCGATGCCAGAAACTTAGCGATGTTGTAGGTCACTGAGTTGATCATACACACAATGGGCCGCAATGGCACATCCTGTTTATGTATCTTAGGTAAACCATACAGACTAGGTGTAGTCTCCCCTGGGTATAATATGTGGTACAGAGGCCGGTCAATAGCATTGTCCTGTTCTAAAAGCTTCAGATAATCTATCACCTTCTTCTTGTACCCACTACCAGGATCTCGTTTCATGTCCTCATAAGTGTTAGTGTCTTTAAGGAGAGTCATAATTTTCTCATGGTAATCTGTCTGGTTTAATAAAACAGTGCACTTGCCTTTGACCGTTGGAAGGATGATGATGTCATTATCCTTACTGAGAGTCGTGGGTGCAATCCTTTCCTTTCTGCTGATGTTAGACGGCGGTGGCTTTGCATTGCTGTGGCAGACTGAAACTTTCATACACAGTTGTTCTGCTTCCATGTCCACAATGTTGTTTTTGCGGATTGCTGTTTCCGTGGCTGTAATCAGTTCCACTAGTGGTATTTGCCTCGATGTCACAGCAAAATTCAGCCAAGATGTCTTTCTCCGCCTGGGTGAGTTGTCTGTCAGACAAGTTCTTCACCCACTTGTCCACATCCACAGGTTGTGTCTGTCCTCCGTTTCTCTTCCAGGCTTTGAGAGTGTCATCCGTCCGCCGGTGTCTCTGGTGTGTGTGAATGGCACACGTGGCCATTATCATTAATGGCTGTGGTAATCTGCATATTAAACTGATCACCGGTCCCATTGTTATGCAATGGTGCTGGTACCAGTCGTTATGCAAAGGTGCTGTATATAAGATTGGTGAAGTTTTCCAACTAGCTGAGACGGAAGAAGTCACTTAGATGAGTGACGAAACGTTTCTCCGACAAAACCTATGTCCAGATCAACAGATTCAACTTCTGGGATTTTCTTACCTGGATTATTGAGCATGCATCAAGACATACACAGCAGTAGGTCAGAAGGCTCTCGATGGTGGCTCTGTATAAGTTCACCAGCAGGTGCTGAGGGAGGTGGGAGAGTTTAAGCTTCCTGAGGAAGTAGAGCCTCTGTTGTGCCTTCTCCACTTGATGTCGTGTGTTGGAAGCCCATGTGAGGTCGGCAGAGATGTGCACACTGAGGAACTTGGAGCTCTCCGCTCTCTCAACCTCCTCACCATTGATGCAGAGAGCAGTGGACTCGGTGCGTGTGGATCTTCTGAAATCCACAACTTGTTCCTTGGTCTTGCTGAGGTTCAGATTCAGGTTATTATGATGACACTATGCTGTCAGATGCTGGACCTACTCTCTGTAGGCTGACTCATTGTTGTCTGTTATCAGACCTACTATGGTGGTGTCATCAGCAAATTTGACGATGGTGATGGAGGTGTGAATGGGGGAGCAGTCGTACGTGAAGAGGGAGTAGAGGAGGGGGCTGAGGACACATCCTTGTGGTGTTCCTGTGTTCAGGATGATAGTGGAGGATGTGCGGTCTCCCATCCTGACATTTTGTGACAATGAGTCTCTCAAAGCATTTGGTGATGATGGGAATTAGAGCGACCGGGCGGAAGTCATTTAGGCAGTTCACTGTAGATTCCTTTGGCACTGGGACAATGGTGGTTGACTTAAGGCAGGTGGGAACTACAGACTGCTGTAGAGAGAGGTTGAAGATGGTGGTGAACACTCCTGTTAGTTGATCTGTGCAGGCCTTGAGAATACGTCCGGTGACACCATCTGGCCCTGGTGCTTTTCTTGGGTTTACCCTGCGCAGGGTGGACCTGACCTGATGTTGGTGCAGCTGAATGGGGTTGTCCTCGGCATTCAGCCTAGGTTGAGTGGCAGCTTCCGGATAGCTGTTCTTGTGTTCAAAGCGAGCAAAGAACTGGTTCAGTGTGTCTGGGTGGGTTCTGTCTGTGTGTGCTGTTTTTATAGTGCTGTTTTTATATCCAGTAAGAGTCTTTATCCCCTGCCACATGTGGTGGTTTGTATGCTGGAGTTAGAGACAGGGACAGATGATCTGAGGAACCTAGATGTGGCAGGGGTCGAGCTCTGTAAGCATGAGGGATGTTGCAGTAGACCTGATCTAAGATGTTCTTCTCTCATGTGGGAAAGTTTACATACTTGAAAATGACGATTATTGCTATAATTCATTATCCTTGTATTTTAATTTGTCAGTCTCTGTCATCCTTAGAAAGACTGTTTGATGGGGTTGTGTAACACTATCATATTTGTTTTTGTTTTAGTCTGATTGAGGAGAAGAGATCAGACTCACCAGAACCCAGCTATGTATCCATGAAGAGTGACTGGTCGGTAGATCGCCCAATCAAATTCAGGACAGAGTGACTCCAGTGAGCTAGTAAGGAAGTTTATAGTTGAATGTGACTGAATGATGATCAGTATTATTGTTATTTTGCTGTGGGTTTGGGAGTGGTTGGAGGGTCGGGTCCGGTCCTGTTCCTGATTGTTTGATTGCATGAACATAAAGAATTTGCATTCTCTTATCTTCAGTAAGAGCTGTATCTAGAGTTGATGACTTAATCCTTCAGTTTATCCAAATCTGAAATTATTTTTCCTTTATCTTTTGACAAATCTAAGTCCCTGAGCAGGTCATTTAGTTCTGGCAGATGAGAATAATCAGGTATAAAGGCTAGAACATCTGGATCAGTCTCAATTTCCACATCTGGTTCGTGCGTTGTTGAATCTTCAATTCCTCCTCTGGGCTCCATGTCTCTGGTTGCTTCAGTATTCTCAAAATCTTGTGGCACTAGTCTGATGGCTGAAGGCAGGTTGTTATATTCAATAGATTTGTTATGTTTAGTAGAGAAGCCCAGATACATTGGTTAGACAGAAGTAACAGTCTGTCACCTCATCCTTCTGCTCTCAACACTGAGTGCATGACCATCATGCCTGGACTGGACAACCAGGTTGCTTTGTGGGAAATATACTGTTAGGCTTTAAATCTGATTGGGAATAATAATAAATAGGCTATATCTACAAAATGATACATGATACATTTAAGATTTTCCTAATCAGCAGCCCAAACTCCATGAAATATACCCAAAAGTGTTCAGGAAGCAAAATCTTTGTTGTCCATTGTGTTTAAATAAATGCTTAAAATGATTAAATAAAGCACTGAAATATATACTGATTAATTTATGAATTACTTTATCTGATATATGTATTTACTGACATATATCTATATGATTATTGGTATAATTCATAATCTTTATTTTTTTATTTGTCAGTCTCTGTCTTTCTTAGAAAGACTGTTTGATGGGGTTGTGTTACACTATCATATATAAATATTTGTTTTTGTATTAGTCTGATTCAGAGGAAGAGACCAGACTCACCAGAACCCAGCTGTGTATCCATGAAGAGTGACTGGTCGATGGATCGTCCAATAAAATTCAAACAGAGAGACTCCAATGAACCTACAAGAGGAAGTTGTAGTGACTTATGATCACTATAATATAAAATAATCTTTTCACAAAGTCTTTTAAATCTTTAGAATTACTAATAGGTTCAAACGTGAGTGGAACACCTAGTATCCAAACATCACCAAATCCAAAACCATCACCTTATTAATTATAAAAAGATATAATTAATAAACCACTTTAAGAGAGAAAAATAGTTTTTATTCCCATCTGCACATTTAAACAAATTATGGAAACTGAAAAGAGCAAAAGACAAATGTAACAATATGAGAATTATGGAGGCAGCAGAAATCCAGACCAATTCACCCAAATGATTTTGAGGCTGTGAGAAAACACTTGCAAACACTACTAGATGCAGGAGTGATTCGTGAGTCACAGTCCCCGTATTCTTCACCCATTGTGGTGGTTCGAAAAAAAACTGGAGAGATTCGTCTTTGCATCGATTATCGCAAGCTAAATTTGCTGACAGTACGAGATGCGTATGCACTTCCCAACTTGGAAGAGGCTTTTTCAGCTCTTGCAGGATCCAAATGGTTTTCAGTAATGGATCTTAAGTCTGGTTATTACCAGATTGAAATGGAGGAACTGGATAAACCTAAGACTGCTTTTGTGTGCCCTTTGGGGTTCTATGAATTCAACCGTATGCCTCAGGGTGTTACTAACGCTCCAAGTACTTTCCAACGATTGATGGAGAAATGTATGGGCAGTCTTAATCTGAAGGAAGTACTGGTGTTTTTGGATGACATCATTGTATTTTCAAGTACTCTAGAGAAACATGAGACTAGGCTTTTACATGTCCTCCAACAGTTGAGAGAAAATGGCTTAAAACTTTCCCCAACAAAATGTCGTTTCTTTCAAAGCTCAGTGCGTTATTTAGGGCACATTGTTTCCAACAAAGGAGTAGAGACTGACCCAGAGAAAGTTAGTGCTCTCCGCAGTTGGCCAAGACCTCAAACTCTCACAGAGCTCAAGTCCTTCCTAGGCTTCGCAGGATATTATCGCCGTTTCGTACAGGACTATTCTAAAATAGTCAAGCCCCTGAACGACCTTACCAAGGGTTACCCACCGCAAAGAAAAGGAAAGATAACAACAACTTGTCATGGGGGGTACTTCAACCCCAAAACACCCTTGGATGACAGGTGGACATCTGCTTGCCAGGAAGCGTTCGAGGCAATCATAGACAAACTTACTTCCTCACCGGTACTTGGATTTGCTAATCCAAAATTACCTTATATCCTCCACACAGATGCAAGCACATCTGGCTTAGGGGCAGCATTATATCAGGAACAGGACGGCGAGATGCGAGTCATTGCCTATGCTAGTAGAGGTCTCTCGCCCAGTGAAAAACGATACCCAGCCCATAAGCTGGAATTTCTAGCTCTGAAGTGGTCCATTACAGAGAAATACCGAGACTATCTTTACGGAAACCAATTCACAGTTGTAACGGATAATAACCCACTAACATGCGTCTTGAAATCAGCCAAACTTGATGCTGCCAGTTATAGCTGGCTGGCTGCCCTTTCCACCTTTGATTTTAACATCAAGTATCGTGCTGGAAGAAGCAACCAAGATGCCGATGGCCTCTCTAGGCGACCCCATGACACTTTGACTGATGACCCTGTTTCTCTGAAGGAAATGGAGCAAATTAAACAATTTGCTTCTCACCACCTAGCTTCATCTAGTGATCAGTCAGACCTATCAGTTGACACAATCAATGCCCTGTGTCACCGCCATCTTTTAAGTGAAGCTGAAAACACCCTGCCTTCCATCACCCTGGTGGAATCTCTTGCTCTTCATGCCGATGCAGTACCCGACATGTACGAAGAAGGGGAAGCACTAGGCTGTTCCACCATACCTACCTTTAGTGAGACAGAGCTCCAAGAACATCAGAGGTCTGACCCAGATATTGGCCATATTGTCAACCTGTTAGAAAATGGGGAAGAAGCAACTTCCAATTGCAGTCCTGACTCATTGGAACTTAAGTTACTGTCCAAAGAATTAAAACGGTTGCAACTGAGAAATGGTCTACTCTATAGAACTCGCCAATACGAGGATGACATCACATACCAATTTGTCGTCCCTTCATGACGAAATGGGGCATATGGGTCTGGAAAGAACTGTCGACTTGGTCAGGTCCAGATTTTATTGGCCTAAGATGGTTTCCGATGTAGAGAGAAAAATCAAGACATGTGGGCGTTGTGTCCGGAGAAAAACACCACCCGAAAAATCAGCACCTCTTGTGAATATCCAAACAGCTCGTCCCATGGAACTGGTATGCATGGATTATTTATCCTTGGAACCGGATAGTCATAATACCAAAGACATCTTGGTTATAACAGATCATTTTGTATCACAAGTATGCTGTTGCCATACCAACAAAAGATCAGAAGGCTACAACAGTTGCAAAATGTCTTTGGGAGCAGTATTTCGTTCATTATGGGTTTCCAGAGCGTTTGCTTAGTGACCAAGGAAGGGATTTCGAGTCACGTCTCATTAAAGAGCTCTGCGCCTTAACTGGTATCACCAAAGTGCGCACAACTCCTTATCACCCAAGAGGAAATCTGGTCGAGAGGTTCAATCGTACTCTTCTTAGTATGTTAGGAACCTTAAGAGAAAAAGAGAAAAGTCACTGGCGTGACTATGTAAAGCCATTAACTCATGCTTATAACTGCACCAAGAATGAAGTCACTGGATTCAGCCCGTATGAGTTGATGTTTGGCCGGCAGCCTAGGCTACCAGTGGACATTGCATTCTGCTTGCCTGTTAAAGATGGTCCCCGTAAGTCTCACTTCCAGTATGTGAGAAATCTGAAAGCACGTCTTGAGGAGAGTTATCAAATTGCCACCAAGAATTCTCAAAAGGTTGCTGAACGAAACAAACGCCGGTTTGACAAGGCCGTAAGGGAGTCAACTCTAGAGAAAGGTGATCAAGTGTTGGTGAGAAATGTGCGGTTACGGAACAAACACAAGCTTGCGGATAAGTGGGAACCCACTGTGTACAAAGTTCTGAACAGGAAGGGAGACCTACCAGTGTATACAGTGCAACCCATTAACGGGGATGGTCCCGTCCAAACCCTACACAGGGATCTCTTACTTCCTTGTGGTGACTTGTCCGAGGTAGAGGAAGATGAACCGTCCGAACGAAAGGTCCATCGGCAAAGAACTAGGCGTAGTCAACCTCAACTTATTGAGGAGCATTCGGAATCTGAAGATGATTCATCTTTCTGTCCATCCCATTTGTCTGTCATTCCAGAGGAAAGGTTCGTTCAAGTTTATGAAATTCCAAAAAGACAGCAGCCCACTGTAATGGCAGCAACGGATGGTGAAGGTTTACCAACCATGTCAATGGCTTATTCACCTTTCCAGCCTCAGGATGAGTCTCCTATGGAGCATTCTACTATAGCAGACCTTCCTGTTGAAACACCTCATGAGATAGGTGAAGGAGGAAAGCCAAACCATATAAATGAGCGACCCCTAAGTGAGAATGACATAACCTCACCGGATACGATAAAGTTAATTCCAGCTACTACTGAAGGAGACGATGATGTGTTATCTATCAATTTTGAGGATCCTAGAGATGGGGAAACTGTTGATGAAGTTGAACGAAATTCTTAGCTGAACAGTACACCCACCCAAGGGATGGCTGAGGAGGAGAGGGAAGGTGAAATGAGTGGTCTCACACGTAAATCTGAGAGAGTACGGCGACCACCAGATCGCCTCCACTACCCTCAGTTTGGGAAACCATTGATCTCCTTTGCACAGAGCCTTTTGGAGAACTTCAATCAAGCACTTAGTACTATTGGTGACTATGATATCCCTCCTATTAGGTCCTTTAAATTGGATCAGGGGGTCAGCGCATGAAGGGACTCATGCTGAGTCATGGGGGGAGGGTGTAACCCATATGGAATATGGAGCTACTAAAACCCTCAAGTCATTTAAGAGGTGTAATTACTTGCCGTACCCAAAAGGGGGCGCAGTAGTAGAAAAAGCAGCGACTTTTGTTCCCTTTTTGGCTTGAGAGATTTTTTTACAACGTGCTGCAGACCAGCTGAGCAATATTTGAAAGACTCAGAGGATTGTGATGGCGAGCCCAGCCCTGTGAACTGCTGATGGTCAAAGAAGCGGTGTGGCCTACCGTTAAGACCGTTTACAAGAGACAGCGGATTTATCAGAGTTTTGCCCAGCATCAGATAAGAACCGTTATTCACACTAATTACTCTACCCGGGGGTAGGTTTAGATGGTAGAATAGCCATAGGAAAACACCTTTAAATCATACCATTCAAGGACTGAACTGAAAAACTGGAATTCCATGTACCTCTCTAAATATCAGGAAGTGGCATTGGATTTACTTTTTTTTTTTTTTTGCACTTTACATAAATTTTATTTTTAAGAGCTCTATTTTATTTCTAAGTTCTATGCAGAACTGTGCATGTTAATTCATTGCTTGTGTAGCAATAAATGTGTTAACTGTTCAACTTCACCTCCTCTTCATTTCAAGGTGTACCGCTTGTCGAACCTAGTTCAGAGTTAGTGCCCTTTTTGTCATCAGTAAGCTTAGGTGCTACAGAAACATGGTTGCCACAAATAAATAAATAATCAGAACATCATGCTGAATGATGAAAGAGATAACAATCTTTCATACAGCCTTACCACAATGACAAAAATGAACAACACACTGGCCGAATGCAAGCTGATCTTGTGACCAAACTATTTGCTTTGTACGAGATGCGCCATCTAGCGATCATTATGTGTCAATAACACCATCCTCATATAAACACTAAGCGGTCTTTTTGACCGCTCTATCGGCGCTTTAGGTAGTTAAACCTAGCGTGGCACTACTAGGAGGAGGTCCCAGTGGTCAAATGACCGGCGCTCGGCACTTCTAGGTATATGTATCTCGGTGCTGCTAGTTTTAACCCACAATTGCTTGGATTGTAAGTCTGTATCAATTGTAAGTCGCTCTGGATAAGTGCTAAATGCTGTAAATGTAAAGGTAAATGTCCCGTGTGCTCCCTGAGGTGACACCCTGGGGCCCCTGTCAATACAATGACTACAGTTCAGTCGGTTTTCAACCTACACACTTGGTCCCTGATACACATCGCAGGGGCACGCACCACTGCAACACATTCGCAGTTTCTGCAGGAACTGCACTTTCTAGTTATTAGTGTGTCGTGCTCGATTTTCTGCGCATATCTCCTCCTACAGTTTTCGAGATATCGACAAGGGACAAACACCAAAATGTCTTGCATGTTCTGAAAAAGTGTGCTTGTTCATAGCTAAGAGAAATGTTATTGCATTCGCAACACTCACTTTTGTGCGAAAAACTTTTGTGCGAGTCCCATTCACTGCTGTAATTCAGTCATTTTTTAAGCTACAAACTTGCAATTCGGCATGGTTGGACCTGGGTACACCTAGACCTGTCATGTCATATGTCCGACAAATTGCACTCTTTGATCATTTTCTATTAGTCTGTAATCACATTTAACAATTAAACATGCTTTATTCTTTGTGCAAGCTGAGGTGACACGTGATGCCTTTGGGTCCCTTTAGGTCCCCGACTGGGCACTGGGGCCCCTGCCAAGGTCATCAAACATAACTCAAGTAGTGTTTGACCTACAGCCATGAAATTCGGAAAACTTGGTCCCAGGTGCAACCTGAGGTGACATGTTATGCCTTTAGGGCCCTTGAGAACCCTGACTGGGCACTGGGGCCCCTGCAAGGTCATTGACCATAAGTCAGTCAGTTTCAATTTACTTAGGCATTTAAGACATCAAACAAAACATCAAAACATGCCATGTGTTATATAATTTATATATATTTTTGTAATTTGCCTACAGGATACCAGTAATTTACAGCATATGCTAGTTTACTGTCTTAACTCTCTGTTGGTTTTGTTTGTTTGTTTCAGAAGCAGGACAAAATATCTGAAAGATCCTGTGTATTTGAATCAGAGAAAAGGGTATTTTTGTCTATATAATTTGTCTTACTTCATTATGCATTTGTCTTAACACAAAGTATTGCTTTGATATCATAGTCTTTCCATGTTAAATAAAAAACAAGGTAAAACAAAAAAACTATTGATCCTTAAACTGCCTGTAGTATATACAGTATCATACATCTAATACAGCCTATAAATATGAATATTAGATTAAAAAGTTAGTTTTCCTTTTCTGTTTTAGGAACAGCAGGCATTTGGGAAGAGGGTTTCTGACATGGAAGAAGAACTTAAGGTAAGAAGTTACAGTGGGGCAAAACAGTATTTATTCAGCCACTGATTGTGCAAGTTCTCCTTCTTAGAAAGATGAGAGCGGTCTGTAAATTTCATCATAGGTACTATGAGAGACAAAATAAGAATAAAAAATCCAGGAAATCACATTGTAGGATTTTTTAAAGAATTTAGTTGTAAATTATGGAGGAAAGTAAGTATTTGGTCAATAACAAAAGTTTAACCTAATACTTTGTAACATAACCTTTGTTGGCAATGACAGAGGTCAAACATTTCCTGTAAGTCTTCACCAGATTTGCACACACTATAGCTGGTATTTTGGCCCATTCCTCCATGCAGATCTCCTCTAGAGCAGTGATGGGAAACATCTCCCTCCACAAATTTTCTATGGGGTTGAGGTCTGGAGCCTGGCTAGGCCACTCCAGGACCTTGAAGTGCTTTTTACGGAGCCGCTCCTTTATTGCCCGAGCAGTGTGTTTGAGATCATTGTCATGCTGAAAGACCCAGCCACGTTCCACCTTCAGTGCTCTCACTGATGGAAGGAGGTTCTGACTTAAAATTTCACGATACATGCCCCCGTTCATTCTTCCCTTAACACGGATCAGTCGTCCTGTCCCCTTTGCAGAAAAACAGCTCCAAAGCATGATGTTTCCACCCTCATGCTTCACAGTAGGTATGGTGTTCTTGAGATGCAACTCAGCATTGTTCTTCCTCTAAACAAGACGAGTTGAGCTTTTACCAAAAAGTTCTATTTTGGTTTCATATGAGCACATGATATTCTCCCAATTCTCTTCTGGATCATCCATATGCTCTCTGGAAAACTTCAGATGGACCGGGACATATACTGGCTTAAGCAGGGGACATGCCTGGCACTGCAGGATCTGAGTCCCCCCGGCGTAGTGTGTTACTGAAGTGAGGCTTTGTTACTTTGGTCCCAGCTCTCTGCAGGTAGTTCTGGGATTTTTCCTCACTGTTCTCATGATAATTTTGACTCCACGGGATGAGATTTTGCGTGGGACCCCAGATGGAGGGAGATTATCAATGGTCTTGTATGCCTTCCATTTTCTTACAATTGCTCCCACAGTTGATTTATTCACACCAACCTGCTTACCTATTGTAGAGTCATTCTTCCCAGCCTGGTGCAGGTCTACAGTTTTCTTACTGGTGTCCTTTGACAGCTCTTTGGTCTTGGCCATGGTTGAGTTTGGAGTCTGACTGTTTGAGGCTGTGGACAGGTGTCTTTTATACAGATAACAAAGGTCAAACAGATGCCATTAATACAGGAGGAGAGAAGAGCTTCTTAAAGAAGTTGTTACAAGTCTGTGAGAGCCAGAAATCTTGCTTGTTTGTGGGTGACCAAATACTTATTTTCCACCATGATTTAAATTCTTTAAAAATTCTACAATGTGATTTCTTGGATTTTTTTTCTCATTTTGTCTCTCATAGATGAAGTGTACCTATGATGAAAATTACAGACCTCTCTCATCTCCATGGTCACATTATTAAAATAATTAGACTTGAGGGAGTTTATTCCTTCATTCATTCATTTTCTTATCCGCTTGAGCCTTGTCAGGGTCACGGAAATGCCTATGCCTAGCCGGCGGCACAGGGTGCAAGGCAGGAACAACCCTAGACAGGCCATCGTAGTTGAGTGAGGGTTGTCCAGTAAAAGTTCTTACAATTAATGGCTTTACAGAATATTAGAAAAGAAAAACAAAATACATTAAATGCATGCTTTTTGTTTTGAATGAATAATGATTACTGGTTTCTTATGTGCTATGAACAGTGTATTATACACTGTCAAATGTGGACAGAATCTTTAGAGTCTGTATTATCTGTAATAGTCAAGTCAAGTCAAAATTATTAGTTAATTATTAGTTATAATTATTAAGTTTTTTTTTTCTTCTTCTTCTTCTTTCGGCTTCTCCCTTTATCAGGGGTCACCACAGCGAGTTAAACGTTTCCACCTCACTCTGTCCTCCACGTCCTCTACTGTCACCCCAACTCCCTGCATATCTTCATTTACCACTACCAAATAACTCATCTTTGGTCTTCCTCTCCGTCTCTTGCCTGGCAGCTCTATCGCCAACATCCTCCTACCAATATATCCACTATCCCTCCTCTGCACATGTCCAAACCATCTCAGTCTTCCCTCTCGAATTTTGTCTCCCAATTTTCCAACCTGTGCTGTCACTCTGATGATCTCATTCCTTATCCTGTCCACCCTAGACACTCCTAAAGAGAACCTCAACATCTTAAGTTCTGCCACCTCCAGCTCTGCTTCCTGTGTCCACTGTCTCTAAGCCATACAACAAGGCTGGTCTCACTACTCTCTTATAAATCTTTCCTTTCACGTTTGCTGCGACCCTTTTGTCACACAGCACTCCTGACACTCTTCTCCACCCACTCCATCCTGACTGTACTCTCTTCTTTACCTCCTTTCCGCACTCCCCATTTCCTTGGACAGTTGATCCCAAGTACCTGAACTCCTGTGCCTTTGTGACCACTGATCCCTGTAGCCTGACTGTTCCACCTGCCTCCCTTTCATGTATTCTGTCTTACTACAGTTGACTTTCATTCCTTTCCTTTCCAGATTATATCTCTACCTCTCCAAGTTCTCTTCTACCTGTTCCCTGTTCTCACTACAGATCACAATGTCGTCTGCAAACATCATAGTCCACGGCAATTCCTGTCTGACCTCATCTGTTAGTCTGTCCATCACCAGAGCAAATAAGAAGGGACTCGGGGTCGATCCTTGATGCAGTCCCACCTCTACCTTGAAGCTATCTGTCACTCGTACAGCACATCTCACCGCTGTCACGCTGTTCTCATACATGTCCTGCACTAATCTAACGTACTTTTCAGCCACTCGAGACTTCCTCATACACCACCACAGTTCCTTCCTTGGCACCCTGTCATAAGCTTTCTCTAAATCCACAAAGACACAGTGTAGCTCTTTCTGACCATCTCTATACTTCTAAATCAGCAGTC
>JAJAGP010001579.1:0-75048 GCA_025084515.1 Ancistrus triradiatus | reverse complement strand
TAGAGAAACACAAAAATGTGTTAAAAACATGATATTAAGTAAACATTCATTGTAAAATGTCAAATATTGTTTTAAGGCTCCCCAAAGGCCTGAGTAAATAAGTGTGTTTTTAATCTTGACTTGAAGATCAGGAGCGAGTTTGAATCACGAACAGTGACAGGGAGGCTATTCCAAAGGTGAGGGGCTATGTATGAGAATGCTCTTCCCCCTGCAGTAACTTTTTTAATCTTAGGGACCACAAGTAACCCTGCACCTTGTGAACGAAGTAAGCGTGATGGGTTATAGTGCTGAATTAGTTCACTTAAATACTGCGGTGCCAGGCCATGTAGAGCTTTATAGGTTAGCAATAAAATTTTATAATCAGTACGAAATTTAATTGGCAGCCAGTGCAAAGATGATAGAACGAGACTAATATGGTCAAACTTCCTAGTTATAATAAGTACTCGTGCTGCTGCATTTTGTACCAACTGGAGCTTGTTAAAGGACTTGTGACACCCAAGTTTTTTACTACTGAGCTGGGGGTGACAGAGAAAGCGTTAATATTTAACACTAGATTAGTCAACTTCTCTTTTGCAGCCTTTGGACCAACAAGTAATACTTCAGTTTTATCTGAATTCAGTTGAAGAAAGTTACACGACATTCAGTCTTTTATGTCGTTAATACAATCCTCAATCTTACTGAGTCTGTGGATTTTGTTTGGTTTGGCTCATATATACAACTGTGTGTCGTCTGCATAACAGTGGAAGTTAATTCCATGTTTATCAATAATATTCCCTAAGGGTAGAATGTCAAGAGTAAATAATAGAGGTCCCAACACTGACCCCTGGAGAACGCCATACTTTACTTTTGTAGTATCCGAGCATGAGTTATTTACAAGGACAAATTGTGAGCGATCACTCAGATAGGATTCAAACCAGGAGAGTGCGAGTCCTTTAATACCTACTGTGTTTTCTAGCCTTTTCAATAAAATATTATGATCTACAGTATCAAATGCTGCACTAAGGTCTAAAAGAACAAGGAAAGAGACACATCCATTACCATTATCCATTAGAGTAAAACATGGCCGGCTCAGCCGGAAACGGTCAATTCACTACTGTTCACTACATACTAGCTCCCTCCTACACTCTTAAAGGGCCAAACAGCTCTTATGTAAATCGCATTACATGACAATTACTACATGGCTTTTCTAAATCGGCATGAAAGAATAATATATAGAGATTAATATTTCATGCAGTAAAAATGACACTACGGCCGTTGCTCAATACCAAGTACGCCAACTTCGAACTTGCATACTTCCTAAGTCTGAAGTAGGAACTTACATTGTTGGCATACTACCACAGGGGGCAAAGAGGTACCTGGCAGGACAGTTTTCGCCCTACAGCCATGACATTTGGCAGGCTTCGTCTAGTGTGAAATCTGAGGTGACATGTGATGCCCATGGGACCCCTGTGGAGCCAGGCTGGGCACTGGGGCCCCTAGCGGGCCATTGACCATAACTCAGTCAGTTATTGATTTATGACCACAAAATTCAGCAGGCTTGGTCCCGGGTGCTATCTGAGGTGACATGTGATGTCCAAGGGGCCCCTTTGTACCCCAGCAGGGCACTGGGGCCCTGCCGGGCCAATGACTGTAACTCAGTCAGTTTTTGACCTATGGCCACGAAATTTGGCAGTCTTGGTCCCGGGTGCAATCTGAGGTGACATGTGATGCCCATAAGGCCCCAGAGAACCCCGGCTCAGCACTGGGGCCCCTGGTGGGCCAATGACCGTAACTCAGTCAGTTTTCGATCTACGGCCACAAAATTTGGCAGGCTTGGTCCAGGGTGAAACACGAGGTGACATGTGATGCCCATGGGGCCCTTGTGGACCCCGGCAGGGCACTGGCGTCCCTGGCGGTCCAATGACAGTGACTCAGTCAGTTTTCGACTTACGGCCACGAAATTCAGTAGGCTTGGTCCCGGGTGCAATCTGAGGTGACATGTGATGCCCATGGGGCCCCTGTGGACCCTGGTTGGGCACTGGGGCCCCTGGTGGGCCAATGACCCGCAACTCAGCAGTTTTCGAAAAAAAAAAAAAAAACCTATGGCCACAAAATTTGGAGGCTTGGTCCAGGGTGAAAACAGAGGTGGTGGACAGGTGATGCCCTTGGGGCCCCTGTGGACCTCAGCAGGGCTTGTCCTTGACTTCCCCGATGGGTCACGGGGCACACCCCTCCCCCCTGAAAGATCATTGAATGTAAAACTCGTCAGTTTTACGATCTAAGGTTTGTAGTTCAGCAGGCTTGGGTCCCGTGTGCCACACTGAGGTGCCCGAACAATGACTACAGTCGGTTCGACCTAACATACTTGGTCCCTGATGCACGTTGCCGGGGGAACGCAACCATCGCACACACTCGCGTTTCTGCAGGAATGCACTTTCTAGTTATTATTATATTATTGTGTGGTGTCCTATATAGGCAACCACACTTTTGAAATCCGAAAGTTTATTATTCCGGTTTATTATTATTATTATTCGCGATTTTGACGATTTCAACGGCCGCAACTTTCGAGATTATAAACCCCGTTCCAGCGACATTGCATTGGTCGGTCGGGAAGTGTGCTTGTATAGGGTAAAACCGGTCGAACTTTGGGGGAACCCTCAGGGGCCCCGCAAAGTTCCGATTTTCCCATACGCAATGAATGGGCCAAAAATTACTTGACTCATGCTCAGTCAGTTTCGACCTACCGCCACGGAAATTTTGCAAGCTTGATCCCGGATGGAATCTGAGGTGATCTAAATGTAATGAGGCCCCTATGGACCCGAGTGGGCAAATGGGCCTGGGTGGGCAATGACTGTAAACTTCAGCAGTTTTCGACCTACGGCACGATATTCGGGGACAAGCCGATCCCGGGTGCAATCTGAGGTGATATGTTGATGCCTGGGGCCCCCTTGTAACCCCAGGTGGGCACTGGGGCCCCAATTTGGGGCCAAGAGTGTAAACTCAGTCAGTTTTCGACATACGGCCAAGAAAATTCGGAAGATTGCGTCCGGGTGCAATTTGAAGTGACAGTGATGACCATGGAGCCCCTATCGGACCCCGTTGTGGGCACTGGGGCCCCTAGGTGGGCCATGACTGTAACTCAGTAGTTTTCGGACATACGGCACGAACTTTGGGCCAGCTTGGTCCCGGTGCAATCTAAAGTGACATGTGATGCCCATGGGGCCCCTATCGACCCCGGGTGGGCACTGGGGCACCTAGGTGGGCTAATGACTGTTAAACTTCAGGCAGTTTTCGACTACTACCACGAAATTCGGCAAGCTTGGTCCCGGGTGCATATAAAGTGACGTGATGATCTTTGGGCAGAGGCTACCACTAAGGGTCGATCATTGCAGAGTGGTAATCACACTAGCATTCTCTTCCGGGAAAATGCACCTCTCTAGTTATTATTATTATTCCACGATTTGACGCATTTTCAACTTGTCGGCAGCTTTCGAGATATAGACCCAGTTCAGCATATTGCGTTGGGTTCTGTCGGGAATGGTTGTGCTTGTATAGGGATTGTATAGGGCATTTCTTATAGAAAGAATGGGCAAAAATTAATGACTCATAACTGAGTAAGTTTTTTGACCTATGGCCACGAAATTCAGCAGGCTTGATCCAGGTTGCATGTGAGGTGATTTTGATAGGCCCATGGGGCCCTGTGGACCCCGGGGGTGGGCACAACTGGGGGCCCCTGTGTGGGGCCAATGACTAACTCAGTCAGTTTTTGACCTACGGCCCAAAATTCGACACGCTTCGATCCCGGGTGCAATATGAGGTGAATGTGATGCCCATTGGAGCCCTATAGACCGGGTGGCACTGGGGCCCTGGGTTGGCCAATGCTGTAACTCAGTCACTTTTTGACTACAGCCACGAAAATCTGCAAGCTTGGACCAGGTGCAATCTGAGCGTGACATGTGATATCCATGGGCCCTGTAGACGCCAGGTGGGCACTGGGGCCCCTATTTGGGCCCATGATTGTTACTCGATCCTTTTGATCTACGGGCCACGAAATTCGGCAGGCTTGTCCCGGCTGTGTGCAAATCTGGGTGATGATATGTGATGCCATGGGGCCCCTGTGGACCCTGGTTGGGCACTGGGCCCCCTTGTGGGCCAATGACCGCAACTCAGTCCAGTTTTCGACCTATGGCCACAAATTTGGCCAGGCTTGGTCCAGGGTGAAACACGAGGTGACATGTGATGCCCTTGGGGCCCCTGTGGACTCAGCAGGGATGTTCCTTGACTTCGATTGGGTCACTGGGGCCTTGAAAGATCATTTGAATGTAAATCAGTCAGTTTTTTTAATCTAAGGTTTTGTAGTTCAGCAGGCGTGGTTCCCGTGTGACACACTGAGCGGTGACGACAAGACACAGTCGGTTGCGACCTAACATACTTGGTCCCTGATGCACGTTTGCCGGGGGGGGCACGCACCATCGCAACACCACTCGCAGTTTCTGCAGGAAAAACTGCACTTTATAGTTATTATATTATTATTTGTGTGGTTGCCTATATAGGAAACACACACTATTGAAATCCGAAAGTATATGAAGTATTATTATTCGTTTATTATTATTATTATTCGCGATTTTTGACGCATTTCAACTGCCGCGCAACTTCGAGAATATAAACCCCGTTCAGCGACATTGCATTGGGTTGGTCGGGAATGGTGTGATTGTATAGGGCTAACCGGTCGAAACTTTGCGGGGACCCTCAGGGGCCCCGCAAAGTCCGGAATTTCCCATACGAAATGAATGGGCCAAAAAATTACTGATATAAACTCAGTCAGTTTTTCGAATGTGCCTAAGCCACGAAATTTGCAAAGCTTGATCCCGGATGTAATCTGAGGTGTATATAAGATGTTAATGAGGCCCCTATGGACCACGGGGGCACTGGGGCCCCTGGGTGGGCCAATGACTGTAATCAGTCAGTTTTCGACTACACATGTCCACCGCACGGCACCCCAGCACCAGACAGATCGCTTCCCCCCCCCCCCCCCCCCCCGGAAAATGCCATCGATGAGGTGTTGATATGTGATGCCCATGGGCCTGCTTGTGAACCCATGTTTGTTGGGCACTGGGGCCCCAATTGGCCAATGAGTGTAACCTCAGTCAGTTTTTCGACCTACGGCCACGAAATTCGCAAAGCTGGTCCCGGGTTGCAATCTGACCGTGGACCATTGTGATGCCCATGGCGCCCCTATCGGACCCCGTTGTGGGCACTGGGGCCCCATAGGTGGGCCAATGACTGTTAACTCAGTCAGTTTTCGACCTCGCCACTAACTTGGCCAGCAGCTTGGTCCCGGGTGGCAACTTAAAGTGAAGTGATGCCCATGGAGGGCCCTATCACGACCCCGGGTGGGCATGGGGGCCCCTAGTGGGCTCTGAATGACTGTAACTCAGTCAGTTTCGACTAATACCCACGAAATTCGGCAACAAGCTTGGTCCGGGTGCAATCTAAAGTGACGTATGATTCTTTGGGCCCATGAGATACACTAAGGGTCGATCCGTGCAGAGTGGTAATCACCACTCGCATTTCTTCAGGAAAATGCACCTCTCTAGTTATTATTATTAGTCACGATTTGTTGACGGCCATTTCAACTGTCGCAGCTTTCAGATTTATCGACCCCGTTCCAGCATTCATCGTTGGTCTTGGCGGGAAAATGGTGTGCTTGTAAGGGATTGTATAGGGGCCATTTCTTAAGGAAATTGCATGGGCCAAAAATTAATGACTCAAAGATCAGTTTTTTGACCCTATGGCCCACGAATTCAGCAGGCTTGATCCCAGGTGCACTCTGAGGGTGATTATGTTGATGCCCATGGGGCCCCTGTGGACCCCGGATGTGGGCCACTGGGCCCCTGGGTGGGGCCAAGTGACTAACTCAGTCAGTTTTGACCTACGGCCACAAAATTCGACACCTCGATCCCGGGTGCAATCTGAGGTGATATGTGATGCCCATGGAGCCCCTATAGACCCCGGGTGGGCACTGGGGCCCCTGGGTTGGCCAATGACTGTAACTCAGTCACTTTTTGACCTACAGCCACGAAATTCGGCAAGCTTGGACCCAGGTGCAATCTGAGGTGACATGTGATATCCATGGGGCCCCTGTAGACGCCAGGTGGGCACTGGGGCCCCTATTTGGGCCAATGATTGTTACTCGATCCGTTTTTGATCTACGGCCACGAAATTCGGCAGGCTTGGTCCCGGGTGCAATCTGAGGTGATATGTGATGCCCATGGGGCCCCTGTGGACCCTGGTTGGGCACTGGGGCCCCTTGTGGGCCAATGACCGCAACTCAGTCAGTTTTCGACCTATGGCCACAAAATTTGGCAGGCTTGGTCCAGGGTGAAACACGAGGTGACATGTGATGCCCTTGGGGCCCCTGTGGACCTCAGCAGGGCTGTCCTTGACTTCCCCGATGGGTCACTGGGGCCTCTGAAAGATCATTGAATGTAACTCAGTCAGTTTTAGATCTAAGGTTTTGTAGTTCAGCAGGCTTGGTCCCGTGTGCACACTGAGGTGACGACAATGACTACAGTCGGTTTTCGACCTACATACTTGGTCCCTGATGCACGTTGCCGGGGGCACGCACCATCGCAACACACTCGCAGTTTCTGCAGGAACTGCACTTTCTAGTTATTATTATTATTATTTGTGTGGTTGCCTATATAGGCAACCACACTATTGAAATCCGAAAGTATTATTATTCCGTTTATTATTATTATTATTCCGCGATTTTTGACGCATTTCAACTGCCGCAACTTTCGAGATATAAACCCCGTTCCAGCGACATTGCATTGGGTCTGGTCGGGAATGGTGTGCTTGTATAGGGCTAACCGGTCGAACTTTGGGGGGACCCTCAGGGGCCCCGCAAAGTCCGAATTTTCCCATACGAAATGAATGGGCCAAAAATTACTGACTCATAACTCAGTCAGTTTTCGACCTACAGCCACGAAATTTAGCAAGCTTGATCCCGGATGTAATCTGAGGTGATATAAGATGTTAATGAGGCCCCTATGGACCCCGGGTGGGCACTGGGGCCCCTGGGTGGGCCAATGACTGTAACTCAGTCAGTTTTCGACCTACGGCCACGATATTCGACAAGCTCGATCCCGGGTGCAATCTGAGGTGATATGTGATGCCCATGGGGCCCCTGTAGACCCCAGGTGGGCACTGGGGCCCCAATTTGGGCCAATGAGTGTAACTCAGTCAGTTTTCGACCTACGGCCACGAAATTCGGCAAGCTTGGTCCCGGGTGCAATCTGAAGTGACATGTGATGCCCATGGAGCCCCTATCGACCCCGTTGTGGGCACTGGGGCCCCTAGGTGGGCCAATGACTGTAACTCAGTCAGTTTTCGACCTACGGCCACGAACTTTGGCCAGCTTGGTCCCGGGTGCAATCTAAAGTGACATGTGATGCCCATGGGGCCCCTATCGACCCCGGGTGGGCACTGGGGCCCCTAGGTGGGCTAATGACTGTAACTCAGTCAGTTTTCGACCTACTACCACGAAATTCGGCAAGCTTGGTCCCGGGTGCAATCTAAAGTGACGTGATGATCTTTGGGCCCATGAGATACACTAAGGGTCGATCATTGCAGAGTGGTAATCACACTCGCATTTTCTTCAGGAAATGCACCTCTCTAGTTATTATTATTATTCCACGATTTTTGACGCATTTCAACTGTCGCAGCTTTCGAGATATCGACCCCGTTCCAGCATCATTGCGTTGGGTCTGGTCGGGAATGGTGTGCTTGTATAGGGATTGTATAGGGCATTTTCTTATAGGAAATGAATGGGCCAAAAATTAATGACTCATAACTGAGTCAGTTTTTGACCTATGGCCACGAAATTCAGCAGGCTTGATCCCAGGTGCAATCTGAGGTGATATGTGATGCCCATGGGGCCCCTGTGGACCCCGGGTGGGCACTGGGGCCCCTGTGTGGGCCAATGACTAACTCAGTCAGTTTTTGACCTACGGCCACAAAATTCGACACGCTCGATCCCGGGTTGCAAAATCGAGTGATATGTGATGCCCATGGAGCCCCTATAGACCCCCGGGTGGGCACTGGGGGGCCCTGGGTTGGGCCAATGACTGTAACTCGTCCACTTTTTGACCTACGCCAAGAAATGTTTTTAAAAATTCGGCGCAAGCTTCAAAGCTGGACCCAGGACAATCTGAGGTGACATTGGATATCCATGGGGCCCCTGTCAGACGACACGGTGGCACTGGGGCCCCATTGGGCATTGTGATTGTTGACTCGACGTTTTTGATCGAACGGCACGAAAATGCGCAGCAGCAGGCAAGGCTGGTCCCGGGTTTGCAATCTGAGGGATATGTGATGCCATGGGGGGCCCCGTAGACCCAGGTGGGCACTGGAGCCCCAATTTGGCGCCAATGAGTGTATGTAAACTCAGTTCAGGGGTGGAGAAATAAGGAAAAGAAAATTCGGCAAGCTTTGGTTATCCGGGGGTTGCAAGCTGAAGTGACATGTGAGGACCTGGGGCCCCCTATCGACCCCGGGTGGCACTGGGGCCCCTAGGTGGGCCAATATGACTGTAACTTAGTAGGTTTTGACCTATGGGCCACGAAATCGGCAGCTTGTCCAGGTCAATTTAAAGTGACATGTGATCCCATGGGGCCCGTTTGGACCCCAGGTGGGACACTGGGCCCCGCGGGGGGGGCAATGACTGTAACTCAGTCAGTTGGTCGACCTACGGCCACGAATTTTGGCCAGGTTGGCCGGGTGCAATTCTGAGGGACGTGATGATTCTTTGGCACATGAGGTACACTAAGGGGTCGATAATGGCAGAGTGGCAATCACACTCGCATTTCTTCAGGAAATGCAACTCTCTAGTTATTATTAGATTCAAAGAGGGCGAGACGACAAGGGAAAAGGGAGCTCGGAGGAGATAGAGAGAGAGCAAAAAGCGACAACGAACGGAAGAGGCGGGGGGGAGGTGAGGGAAACATCTAGGGGGGGCGGGTAGAGGGGGGGGGTAGAGGGAACTCGTCCCATCCCGCTACACCCCCAAGAGCTGCCAAAGGAAGGGTCTCTTTTCTTCTCAAAAAGTAAGGGACTTTAATAAATCAGTCAGTTTTTTGACCTACGGCCACGAATTCGGCAAGCTTGATCCCAGGGTGGAAACTAGGAAGCGGAGGTGATATGGTAGGGGATGACAAAGGGGGAAACTGGAGACCACGGGGGGTGGGGGCCACTGGGGCACATGGGTGGGCCACCAATGAATGCAACTCAGGACAGGTTTTCGACCTACGCCACGAAATTTCGGTAAGCTTTGTAGCACAGTAAAGAAGAAGAAAGGGAAGGGGAGGAAAATGGAGGAAGGAGGGAGACCGGAAGTAAGAGAAAATAGGGGGAAGAACAAAATCGATTATTATGGTTAAAGATAAATAATTCACTGGCCGAGATGGAAACCAGGAAAAAAGAAAACAAACAAACTGATCAGTCTATATTGAATAGTGATTCAAAAGTATTTTTCTCGACCTTTGAGGAATGAAACTTCTCACCACCAGGCGGGCCAAAATTCAAAAGGGTTTATAAACAAGTTTATTAACTACAAACAAGGCAATCCAAGATTATCTAATTTGTAATGCGAGAGTGTATCACAGAGTTAAGTAAAATCATCAAATGACGATGATGAACATGGTATTATATGCCTTGGAGAACAGGGAAAATAATGGCAAGCGTTACCACATTACAGTAATTAAAATCAGAAACCCAAAGTGAAATGAGATGTAAAGGATCGGGTGGTCTCCGGAAAATAATTACCAAGTGGCAAAGGCTAACTGGTAGACCTAATTATATTTGAACGTGAGAATATGGTGGAAGATACTTAGGCGTGGAAAAGTCTATGTGGACGCCATGGTGTTTAAAAGATTAAAAAAAGTAGACAAAGAAGAAGAAGGGAAAAAAGACAAAAAGAAAATAAAACAGTGAGCGAATGGAAGGTAAATCGAGTGGGACGGGGCAATTCCACCCTGGCCCAGCCGTCCAAAGACACGATTTTGGGGAGCTTTAGCGTCCGTCTTCGTTGCAACACCGTAACTTGACCAGGCGTTCTTCAGCGGTTTCGCCCTTTGGGTTCTTGCCGATGGTGTGACCACGTTGACTTGGGACTTAAAATGGCATCCTTCACAAGTTAGGCTGAGGGCTTCATGCATACTCGGCGTTAGCATGCGTACACTCAGGATTTATCTTGGCCAACAGAATAAAGGTGGAGTTGGCGCATTTCTAACAATCATGAGCTCACAAAAAATGGAAAACTTGTATGTACAAAAATGGTCGGAGCTTAGAGTCTGGTTGGTCTTTTTAACTACCTTCTAGCGATAACGAATACTTAAGACTGCTGTATCCAGGAAATTTAAAGTAAACGCAAAAACTTTAGTGAAATGAATAACCAAAAAACGCTACAAAAGGAAAAAAAAACTACAAAACAAGAAAAGACTCAAAAGAAACACAGAACAAAACGACAAAAAACACGAAACTTGAGTAGCTCTACCACGCGGTAGTCCGTCTTTTTTGTTGCTTTTTGATGTTTTCCAGCTCGGGGGACGGCCGGAGGCGGGTGCAACAGGGGTTGCCGTGATCAAGCCAATTGAGAAGCTGGATTCCTGAGTAAACCCCTCCTATCAAGGTTGGCTTATTTTCACCAGAGAACAGACGTCTAACTTGGATTAAATAATATTCCTACATATCTAAAAGAGATTTCAATAAAAGTATTCACACAAATAACCAAAAATCCTCAAAGTTACAAAAGTTTAGATGCAGCTTCGTTGTTTGGTAAGGTTCAGATGACAAAAGCACCTTAATTGATTATAACTTGAAAACATAATTAAAGCATTCTAATACAAGCCAAGGCATTCGCTATAATTAACTAAACAATAATATGCTTAATACAAGATGTAGGAAAGGTACATTGTAAATAAATGAATGGTTTGGTGCTTTATTAAGAATGAAAAGTTTTAAACCGACGCTCGATACATGTGGATTAAAAACAGCTGTTATTGTAACCTTAAACCAAATTATAGCATAAGGGACCAATATTACGTATAAAAAGTCATTATTACTAAAAAATTAACAAGTAGATAGAGGATACAGAAATCAGAGTAACATAATGTATAATATAATAATTATGAGTCTGGCTATGACGAAATATCCTTGTCCACTCTTGGATGAATCATTTAAATGCATATTAGTGTGTTCAGACTATCAGGATCCAAAATATAATTTAGGTAATTAAAAGGTTTGGATGAAGGATAATCTGTTCTCATACAGGAGTTTAATTACAATTATTAAGTTTGTCTCTTTGGAACAAAATGAGTTATTGGTTTTTTTTTTTAAGAGGGAAGGCGATGATATAGTTTCTTGACGTGTTTCTTGATGTCATTTAAATCGCCAGGGGTTTGTCTTTCTGGGCGCCAGGCTTGGGTGATATTGTGTAAAGTGTTGCCCCAAGAGAACTGATTGATGAAATGAAAGGTCACTGTGCAAGGAAAACCATTATATTCGCAACAATCAGTTTTAAAAGGAAAAAATTGAGAAAACTTGGTGGCCTGGGGACCGTGATGGATTGAAACCCCGTTGTAAGATTAGCACATGACTTAGTTTATGATTGGAGATGTCGAAGGTTGTATGTAGGTGGTTTGGGAAAGAGTTAACTGTTGATGGAGGTCAAACGGTAGGGGTTAGGGGTTAGTTTAAGATTCCTGTTCCAGATGTTGGGCCTTCTTTGCATTTCCAAGCTGTTGTAAAGTGTATGACTGGGGGAAAGAAAGAAGAGAAGGGCTAGAGAAGATAAAGAAGAGGAGATACAGCGGATCACGCTACACTTGTCCCAAGTGCAATCTGAGCCGTGATTTGTGCCCATTGGTCCCCTATGACACAGTGGAGGTGGGAAACTGGGGCACCTGGCGGGCCAATGACTGTAACTCGCAGTTTCGACATACGGGCCACGAAAATCGGCAAAGCTAAAGGCTTGGTTTCCGAGTGAAATCCGAGGTGATATTGTGATGCCCGTGGGTCCCCTATGGTGGGCCATGGGGGGCCCCGGGTGGGCTCAATGGACTATAACTCAGTCAGGTTTTGAAGGTAAGGAAGGAAAGGAGGAAAAGAGGGAGGATAAAGGGGGAAAGAGGACGGGGAGAGGACATGCAAAAGGGGAAAAATGGGGAAAACGGGTGGGGCAAATGGGGGAAACGGGGGGCAAATGGACTAAATCAGACAGTTGGTGATCAGACGGGCCACAACGGAAATTCGGCAAGCTGGTCCAGGGTTTGCAATCTGGGTGATTTTGTTGCCCCATGGGTCCCCTTCAGACCCCCGGTGGGCACTGGGGCCCCTGGGTGGGCCAATGACTGTAACTCAGACAGATTTCGATCTACAGCCACGAAATTCGGCAGGCTTGGTCCCAGGTGCAATCTGAGGTGGTATGTGATGCCCATGGGGCCATTGCAGAGTGGCAACCACACTCGCATTTTCTTCAGGAAATGCACCTCTCTAGTTATTATTATTATTATTTCACCAACTTTTCTGCGCGTATCTTCTCCTACAGTTTTCGAGATATCGACACGGGACAAACACCAAAACGTCCGGGATGATCCAGAGAAGTGTGCTTGTTGATAGCTAAGAGAAATGTTGTTGCATTCGCACGCTACACTCGCATTTCTGCGAAAAAAAAGGCCCATTTCACTTGCATGGGATTTTTGTTAAAACTGCCGTAACTCAAGTCAATTTTGGAGCTACAAACACCAAACTTGGCATGCTCGGACCTGGGTTCACCAACGACCCTCAGGTCGTTTCGCACAGATTGCACTCTTTGAAAACTTTCTATCACTCTTTAAAAATCACTCCATTCATTCTCTATGCCACTAGCTACAGTGCACACTCTAGCCTTGAGTGAACATCGACTAATGCACTTTTTCACTGAACAATCGTGTCTAAAACCCTGATGCTTTCACCTAGAAAATCTATTTAAACTGCAAATGGTAGAGACACTTCCCCTTCATAATTCGTCAAAAGATTGCATCACTAAATAAATTCTTTCTCGAGTTATGACGATTTGTTCGGGACTAGGGACTAACACTTCCCTCATTGACAGCCATGTTAAATTTCGGGAACAGCGACGCGGCTTTTTCCAAAGTTTCATTTGGGTTTAACCTATCATAACTTTGAGGCTTTTTCGTCAATCCACACCACTTTTCAGATAATTGATTGGTTACATATTTTTTGATTTATGACCATTTGTTTGAGAGGTCCAAAATCGCTTGAAACTTACATTGTACACTTCTACGTTTAGTCACTTCTTCGCGTAACAAACGTGTGTAAAATCATTACACTGTCACCTAGAAACTCCATTTAAACTTCAAATGGTAGACATATTTCCCCTTCATGACACTTCCAAATATCTCGTCGTTCAACAAATTAGTTCTCGAGTTATGACCGTTTGTTTGACAGCTCTGACAGAGAGCTCACATGAAAGACGGCAGAGGACAGACGGGGCACCGCTTCTCACACACACACGCAGGCCACACCCACACATGGAGAGCAGATCGCAATGGAAGACGGTGCTTTTCGGCGCTGAACTTAGATTTGCATCAATATCTTTAATACGACAGCGCAAAATCAGAAACGACAGCGGAACATCTAACAACGAAAGCGCTAAATCACTTTAAATGTTTCACTGCTGCAGCACTGTTCAGTTCTGTGTTAAAACCCGGAAGTACGTGACACTTCAAGGCTTGATCATTACGGCGTTGCTACAGGACATTGACAGGACAAAATTATATAGAGATTAATATAAAATGCAGTAAAGATTACACTAGGGCTGTTTCTGAATACCAAGTACGCCAAGTTCGGACTTGCATACTTCCTAAGTCTGGAGTAGGAAGTTATAATTGCGAGTACATTCTCCAGATGAATGGAGCACACAGTTCGGCTATTGTGCTATTGGAACAGCAGCATATTTGGGTATGGACACAACACCGTTTGCTTTTTACACCTACATAAAATACTACAACATCTTGTATAAAGCCTGTCAGTAGTGGAACACGTGCTCCGATCTTTTACTGTCCTTTCAATACTTTAATGTACGTGTAACAACTGACCAATTGCATTTACGCATCAATAAAAAGCTTACCAAACATAACAAAGCACCAAACACGTCTGGTTTTACAAGGGAATTTAATTCTGAACTTCTATTTATATCACACAACTCATATTTACAATACAGGCTGATCAAATAATACATATAATGCATAATACAGACGTTAATAACTTTACGTCACATCTCCGAAATGGGCTAATCAGTTTTTTATGTAACCTTTATCCTCACTGATAAACTGACCGCATAGTTACATTTTAAACTACTACATTCTCGCCTAAAATACTGTTATAACTTCATTTCGTGACACAATAACAGTATTATTTTAGAAATTAGACATCCAGTTGGGAATCCTCTCATACGCCATTACCGACATGGCAATGTATTGTGGCATATTTCCCTGTTCAAGACGGCACAAGTCTGCTTTGATGCATCCTCGATAATATGGGAGGATCGAGAACACATCTGGGGATTTCACGCGTACTTGGTTAGATGTGAAGTTAGACATGCAACAGTGCTTGGGCTGCGACTGATGACGTTTCACAACTACACGACAACACAAGCATAGGGGAGTATGCATATTGACAAACAGCCAATGACCACAGTCTATTTTCGACCTACATACTCGGTCCCTGATGCACGTCGCAGGGTAACGCAACAAACTCGCAGTTTCTGCAGGAACTGCACTTTCTCGTTTATATAGAACATTTTACAACACACCATTGTCTCAAATATAGCTTTACAAATATATTGGCTCAATTAAGCAAGCCTGGGGCGACAGTGGCAAGGAAAAACTTCCTTAATGTTATAGGGAAGAAACCTTGGGAGGACCAAGACTCAAATATGGACCCAACCTCCTTGGTCAGCCTGGATGTTAAACATAAGAATTAATGAATATATGTAAAGAAAATACCCTATGTAAACTTATAATCATATATAGGCGAAAATGAAGTAAAGCAACATTTAAAAATAACTCTAGTATATAGGGTAACGAATAAGTGAGTAGGGACAGTTAGTCCAATGAGAAGAGTCACTGTAGGTTTTTGTGTCCTCGATGGGAAAGATTAATTGGAAATGTGCGCTCAGTAAAACCGGAGGAGGGGAGGGAAGTTATTACCCTCTGATGGGTACTGAGTAACGGTATGAGTACTTGGACAGAGAGTCACCATATGATTACAGTATGTTCAGCAGATGAGTAGGAAAGGCATTGTTTTTGACTGCAGCATTGAATCTAAGGGCTTCATCCTCAGGTTGATGGAACCAGTAAGGAGAGACAGTGTTGTCCTTGCAGCAGTGAAGCCGTGGGTTACATCCTCAGGATGCAAAACCCTAGACTAAGGTTTTGTGTAGGTGCCATCTTATAGAGAAACACAAAAATGTGTTAAAAGCATGATAAGAAATAAGCATTCATAATAAAACATCGAATTTTGTCATGAGTCCTCTCCAGTTATTAAACTTAAAGAGAGACCTTCCTTGTATTTTAAGACTACTTAAAGGCCTGAGTAAATAAGTGTGTTTTTAACCTGGACTTGAAGATCAAAAGTGAGTTTGATTCACAAACAGTGGCAGGGGAGGCTATTCCAAAGGTGACTTGCTTAACCCTTATATGGTCTTCGTTTTTTTACACAGGGAGTCTGGTGCTGCGTCTGGTGGACCCATTGCATTTCGAGGCTTTTAATTCAACATAATCAAAACTTTTTTTGTTAAAATACTCAGCAGATGTTTACTTAATCCCAATTGCAAGTAATATAAACAACAGATATGTTACATTTGTTCCCTTTACCTTTGTTAAATCACATTTATGAATAGAAATGCCACTCGTTTTTGTTTATTTCTTTAATTAAAATTTAACAGTATAAGAAAATTCATCATAAAGGCATAACTGGAAAATAATCAACAAATGTACTTAATGGAGCAAGTTTTTCCTCTTTTTTTGACTGCTAAGCCTGTAGGTCCTGGTCAAGTCAAGTCAGATTTATTTATATAGCACTTTTATTATTTATATAGTGCACTGTCTCAAAGCAACTTTTAGAATTTTATATTATCTCCTAATATCGACGTCCAATCTGAAATTGAGCAAGCCTAGTGCGACAGTGGCAAGGAAAAACTCCCTAAGTGTTATGAGGAAGAAACCTTGGGAGGACCAAGACTCAAAAAGGGACCCAACCTCTTTTGGTGGCGTAGATGATAAATCTAAGTATGAAACTCATGTATCTAAACTACTAAGTCTTGGAGTGATAGTTCAAATAAAATGTAAACTATGCACATCGGCATTAAGTAGTCCAATACACAGAGTCACTCTAGGATCTTGAATCTAAGCAGGAAAGTCCTTGGTGGAACTTCGTCCCCAGCCAACCGAAGGAGGGAAAGAGTTACTGTCCTCTGGTGTGGCCCGGGTATGATGGGGCTAGGGCTGGAGCTGAAGCGGATGAACATCATGTGTGAGACTGGACCTGCTACAGGAACACAGCTTGGACAGAAAATATCATCCGGTATCATCCAATTGGCTGGTTGGGTGGATTCTTGAGCAGCAAGACCATTCAATTTTGCCATTTTTTCACATCCATACATTGTCATTTGCAAGCTGCTGACAGTCTGCTCCTATGGCTTGCTGCTGGCAGGCAGGTCCTGAGGTGCACTTGCGTTTCGGAGCTGGCTGACGGGCTGGTCTTATGGCTGGCTGCTCATGGGCTGGTCCTGAGGCTCTTTTACACTTCGGAGCTGGCTGATGCTCCTCCTCAGTGTCAGAGTCTGAATTTTCAGAAATGTGATCCTCACCTTCTAAAACTTCTACTTATGCATCACCATCAAAACTCTCTGTCTCTTCCAATATCAACTGTAATACAGTCTGAACAATGAATTGCTTTGCCATCTTCATCAGTTAACACTCTGACAGAGCTATTTACAGTGTTGGTCCCCAAGACTGGTTCCCACAAGACAGAGGATGAAATGTGTGGGATAGTGGGTTCAGATAGTGTTGGGCGCTCCAATTTGGCAAATATTTTGCAACCCTGTGCAGGAACAGTGGGTGCACACTGTGGGTTCTCACACCAAGGGCCCATTCACCTACCTTACACACACTCTCTCTCTCTCTCTCTCTCTCTCTCTCTCTCTCTCTCTCTCTCTCTCTCTCTCACACACACACACACACACACACACACACACACACACACACACACACACACACACACACAGGCCCAGAGAATAGGAAAGGCAAATGAGGGTGCATGGGACTTATGATATCCAGATGTTCACTAGCCCCACACCTGAACACCCTGAATGTAATATAAATGTGAAGGGGCATATAGAGGGGGGGGTCACTGAAAATGTTTTCTGCTTTATGTTCCTCACAGGAAATGAGCCAAAGCCAATCAATCTTAGTTTGAAAAAAAAATTATTAGTGTCAATTTTTTAAGCTAAAAACTGTAAACGGGTCCCACAGACCCGAAGACCTTATAAGGGTTAATCATTTCTTAATCCTAGCAATCCTGCACCGTGAACGAAGTAAGCATAATGGGTTATAGTGCTGAATATGTTCACTCAAAAAAACTATGGAGCCAGAAAAGGTCACAATGATCTAAAAGTAAGAGTCACAAATCACTGTGAAAAGCATTTCTTTCACTTCCGCTCCACCTAGAGGCGATGGCAGCCTAACACGACAGGCTCCCGACTAAAATAATTCAAGTTGCCTGATTTAACTCGTCTGTTTCTCTTTGGGTTGAACTAAAATAATCGTAGTTACAACGGGCAAACAAAAATGCCTAAAGTAGGGAAGAAAAGTGTTGTACAAGATGATAATCTCGGCGGAGAAGAGTAAAGTTTGCTGCTACAAGCCGGTAACAGTATGGTGGAGGATACACAGTTAGACGCCGAACAGGAGCCGCCATGTGGTGCTAATCTGGGTCTAATTCTGAAAGAGCTAAGAGAATTCAGAAGGGACTCGAATCAACAACTGTATAGCATAAGGCAAGATATAAATAAAATTAACAAGAGACTGGAAGAAATGGAGGAGCGAATTAACACAGCAGAGACTTGAATTCAATCGTCGGAGTATGTTTTGTCGGAGATGGTGAAGTTACACGTGCTAATGGAGGAAAAGGTGACTGATTTAGAGGGGCGTACACGCCGCGACAACATTAGAATATATGGAGTGAAAGAAGGAGCAGAAGATAGCCATATTTGTGGAAGAGCTGCTAAGGAAAGACCTGGAGCTTCCTGCCTCTACAAAGCCAAATATTGAGAAGGCGCACCGGGCGCTCGCACCAAAACCTCCAAACAAAGCCCCACCGAGATCCATCGCAGTCAAGTTCTTAAGCTACAGAGTGAAGGAGGATGTGCTTAAAACAGCTTGGCAGAAAAGAGGATTCAAATTCCAGGGGAAGAGAGTTCATCTGGATCATAATTATGCACCTGATCTGCTGAGGAAGCGACGAGAGTATGCAGAAGCAAAAGCAGTCCTTAAAGAAAGGAATATAAGATTCCAAACGCCATTTCCTGCCAGGTTGAGAGTATGCTACACAGATGGTGTGGTGATTTACAGCTCGGTGGAAGAGGCAACTGCAGATATGGCAAAGAGGGGGATGCCGGTGATGATCTTGAAAAATCCAACGTCCTTACAGGACCAGACTTGGCGTTTCAAAGGAAAGCAAGGAAGCCGGGAGAAAGCAACCACGAGCCAAAGTGCAAGAGAACGACTCCAGACATTTCGACGTCGGGACGTTTGATAAGTATATTTTACAGGATAAATGCACTTCCCTAGAATGACATATAGATATGGAAATCCATAATGTGATAGTGAGCTAAATACTAGAATTGCTTCCATATTGTATACCAACTTTAATGTGAAGGATAATGCTAAAGGCATACAGAGAACAGTTTGAGTTTGGGATAAATTTGAATGGACATTATGAACCAGCGTATCAGATCAAAGGCGGTAGAGGGCTCTCTCTCGTTGCTGGGAAGAAGAGATTTTCCCTCTAAACTCACATTCCAACAGAGCCAGAAGGCCACAGAAGCCTTAACATAGGAAGTCAACGTTACTGGTGTTTGTGTTCATTATTTGGTTCTTATGTTATTGTTTATTGATTATGAGTGTGTCAAGTCAAGTCAAGTCAGATTTATTTATATAGCGCTTTTTACAATGGAGCATTGTCTCAAAGCAACTTTACAAGTTTAGATTATCTCCTAATAACTACGTCCAATCCCAAATTGAGCAAGCCTAGGGCGACAGTGGGCAACCCAACAGGCAGAAGGACAGCACCCAAACGTCTCTGATAACCATAAGACTTCTTGACATTGAACCCCCAGGATCTGCCCTTATTCTAAGGCAAGGAGGCCATGAGTCAAAGATCACGAGGGCCGAAGCCACTTCGCCAGGACCGCCCACACTCGACACTCACGGCTAGCGGACAAGGTAGGCAGGCCAGACATGACTCCAGACTCCGGCACCACAACCCAGGCCATGCCAACCTGGTCTAAATCTAGTCAAAAGCCTGCGTTAAATAAGTATGTCTTTAGCCTAGACTTAAAACTTTGGAGAGTATCTGAGTCTCGAATGAAAGTGGAAAGTTTATTCCATAGTTGGGGGGCCAGGTATGAGAAAGCCTTTTCCCCTGCTGTGACTTTTTTAATTCTAGAAACTAAAAGAAGTCCTGTACCCTGCGAACGAAGTAGACGAGTTGGATTGTAAAACTCAGAGTTCACTCAGATAATGTGGGGTAAGAAGTATTTTGTAATCAATGCGGAATTTAACTGGTAACCAGTGCAGTAATGATAGAACACGGGTGATATGATCAAATTTTCTAGTTCGAGTTAGCTCTCGGGCAGCTGCATTCTGAACTAACTGAAGTTTATTTATAGATTTACTAGAGTGAGTAAGGCGTTACAGTAATCCAACCTTGTGGTTATAAACGCATGAACAAGTTTCTCTGCATCATTAAAAGAGGGGATATTTCTAAGTTTAGTGATATTACGTAATTGAAAGAAAGCAATTCGAGTGATGCTGTTGATATGTGCATCAAAAGAGAGATCTGAATCAAATGTGACCCCTAAGTTTTTTACAGACAGACTGGACAATACTGGACAGCCATCTAGATTTAGGATAGATGTAGTCAACCTGTCTCTCACAGCCTTGTGTCCCACTAACAGAACCTCAGTTTTATTTGAGTTAAGTAAGAGAAAATTAAATAACATCCAATATTGTATTTCCTTTACACAGTCCTCAATTGTGTTGATTAAAAGGCAGTCATTAGGTTTGGCTGATATGTACAGCTGTGTATCATCTGCATAGGAGTGGAAACTAATGTTTATGAATAACTGAGCCTAGTGGCAGCATGTACAGAGAGAATAAAAGTGGGCCAAGCACTGACCCCTGAGGCATGCCATACTTCACTTTTGAGAGCTTAGACCTTAGATTTTTTATATGAACAAACTGGTACCGGTCGGTTAAGTAGGATTTAAACCAAGAAAGTGCCAATCCCTTAATACCTACAGTATTTTCTAGTCTGTTTAGTAAAACATCGTGATCTAGTGTGTCAAATGCTGTACTTAAATCTAACAGAACAAGAAGAGAAACACATCCCTTATTTGAGGACATTAACAAGTCATTTAGTGCCCTAATTAATGCTGTTTCAGTACTATGATGGGGCCTGAAGCCAGACTGAAATATTTCATAAATTTAATTCCTTTGGAGGTAACTGCAGAGCTGCTGATAGACGGCTTTTTCTAAGATTTTGGACAGAAATGGTAGATTTGAAATTGGTCTATAATTAGATATCACACAAGGGTCAAGATTGGCTTTTTTAATCAGTGGTTTGATAATGGCAGACTTAAAGGATTTGGGCACATAATCAAAGGTAAGGGATAAATTTAAAATAACCAACACTGGCTCTATAATACTAGGTATTACTTGTTTGAGTAGACGTGTAGGAATTGGATCTAATAAACATGTTGATGACTTAGATGAGCTGATCAGTGCGGATAGTTCAGTATTAGTAATTGGGGTAAAAGATTCTAATGGTCATTTACAGCTCATTAAACAGAGGTTTCACTAGTGCTGCATCTGGAAGGTTGCTGAATAGTTTGGTGATGTGATGAGCATTGAGTTTTATGCCTAATGTTTTCTATCTTATCATTAAAGAAAGTCATGAAATCATTACTGTTAAAATTACACAGAATGGGAGAGTCTGTGGGGTTTTTTGTTAATTTGGAGACTGTATTAAAGAGAAATCTTCGATTATTCTTATTTTTCTCTATGATTGAGGAGAAGTATGCAGCCTTAGCTTTAATAAGGGCATGCTTATACTCTACCATGCTGTCCCTCCAAGCAACCTCCAATTTACTATGTCTCCACTTGCGCTCTAGATGCCGTGTTATTTGCTTTAAGGTACGGGTGTGGTCATTATACTATGGTGCTAGCCTTTTTTCCCTAATGCGTTTCACCCTAGCAGGAGCAATCGTGTCCAGGGTTGAGCGAAGCACACATTCTAATTGGTCATTTGCACACTCAAGGTGATTTCTCTCCTTAGGTGTATTAAATTTCAAGTCTGGTAGGTTTTTAATAAACGCAGCTGGAGTAGCAGATGTGATAGTGCGCTTGGTGTGATAACGAGGCAGAAGGATTTTATTTATTACAGATAGCTCAAATACTAAAAGATAGTGATCTGAAATCGAATCACTTTGCAGGAAAACATCAAGGTTATCTATATTGATACCAAATGTTAATATTAGATCTAAAGTATGATTACAGCGGTGGGTTGGTCCCATCACATTCTGAGTGATACCCATGGATTCTAAGATGGATTCGAAAGCAATTCTAAGTGGATCCTGTTCATTGTCAAAGTGAATATTGAACTCACTTACAATTAAAGCCTTATCTGTTGACAGTATTAAGCAAGAAAGAAATTTAGCAAATTCCTAAAAAGATTCTGAATAGGGACCAGGAGGACGGTAAATAGTGATAAGCTGAAAAAAAATGTGGTTTTGACTTCCATAATGATGGATCAGTCACATTAAGAATCAGTATTTCATTAGCCCTGTAATGGGATTTAGTTGTAACACCTAGCTCTTTGTCAAAAATTGTGGCTATGCCTCCCCCGACCATTAGGACGAGGGCGATTAGCATGACTGCATCCAGGAGGTGAGGCTTCATTTAAGGCTAAATATTCATCAGGTCTAATCCAAGTCTCAGTGAGACAGAGAGCATGTAAACGTTTATCAGTGATTATTTCATTTAAAATCACTGCTTTGTTTGTAAGTGATCTAACGTTAAGTAATCCTAGCTTTAGTCTAATGTTGTTATTTCTTTGGGAGCTATTTGTGCTATCTGGGAAGCTATCTCTTTATACTAATGAGGTTATTAAAACAGACCTTTTGAGAGCGTTTACGTTTAGGGCAGATGCGGGTAACAGACACAGTTTCAATAATGTGGGTTCTGGGTGACGGTATATGGCTACCAGCAGACAGTTGGTTAAGCCGGTTTGTCTGCTGCCTGACCCCTGCTCTGGATAGTCAGCCCCTAACCAATCGGGCCATAAGACTATGGGCAATGTTGCAGGAGATGAGAGCGGCACCCTTCCGAGTGGGATGGACACCGTCCCATCCTAAAAGGCCAGGCTTACCCTCAAAGGCTGTCCAGTTGTCTATAAAGCCCACGTTGTTTTCAGAGCACCACTTGGACAGCCAGCAGTTCAGCGACCATAACCTGCTGTAGGCTTGGTCACCTCGCCGCATTGGGATGGGGCCAGAGCACACTACTGCATCGGACATCGCCTTCACCACTCTAACCACCTCTACAAAATTAGCCTTAGTAACCTCTGACTGACGAAGGCGTATATCATTAGCCCCTACACGAATAACATCCTAGAGAATCTGCGGCTCTCGAGTTCACTAAGACTCGTTACAACGTCAGGCACTCTGGCTCCGGGGATACAGAGAACTCTAGCTGCTGGTGTCCCTAAAGGGGTAGCAAGTTTCACGTGTCGTAAAATAGTCACCTATGACCAGAGCTCTTTCAACAGGCTGCTCAGTGGGTGTTTCACTGAGGAGGGCAAACCTGTTGGACACGTGAACAGGTAAAGAGTGGTGCTCTCGTGGACTAGCCTTACGACTACGTCGCCGAACCGTCATCCACTTGCCCTGCTGCGAGGACTCCACCAGGGCTCTAACTTCACCTGTGGCATCCAGATCTGCTAAGCTAGGAGCTGAGCTAGCTTCTCTAATGTCTGGATGCGCGCCTCTAAAACTACAATCTTCTCCGTCAGACTGGCTACAAGCCTACACCTATCACAAGTAAAATTTACACTACTGACGAAGGAAGAATAGCTAAACATGCCACACTCGGCACAGGGAACAAGCACAGCAGAAGCCATGTTAGTACAATTAATGAATTAAAGGTACTTAGCTTCGGGTGGTGTTGTGGGGTGCCCAGTGAAGATCTGGTTTAGCTGCAGCCGATGGTATAATGCAATGCTCGATTAAAGCGTTAGTACAAGTTAAGTCAACACAAAACGTCACAAAAAACTAAGTCTCAGAAAGAAAGTGGGAAAAGACTGTAAAAAGTTATAAAAACACACACTACTGCAAAAAAAGACGCAACTCTGGTTATTAGCTAATGGCTAACTACTGCGAACACAAGCGTGTAAAGTTACTAAATAACGATTAGCGCCAAAAAAATATAATCCGCCGCGGATACAGAATAAATGATTAAGGGATGTGAAAAACCTACTATATATACGATTCATATGTTACAGATGCGATCAGGAATTAAAATATATCAAAGGTAAATAAGGCTGCTAGCAGCTACGAAACGGCGTCCTGTGTGCAACCGCGGATCAGTCTGGGTTGCCAGATCCTCGCAATCCTCGCGTCAGTTCTCTCAGCGTTCTCTCAGCGTATTCTCAAAATATTTCGCAAGTGGGCTAATGTTCTTTATAGCACCAGGGGTGTTAGATTTATTTTATTTGTAGATTTTAGGAGACTTGAAGTAAACCTCGAGAGACACAATGCAAAGTACCAAATTGATTAAAGTAATCACTTATAATGTAAATGGTCTGGAAAACCCAGTTAAAAGGGGCAAAGTAATGGCAAAATTAAAGAGGGAGGGGGTGGAAGTAGCTTTCCTCTAAGAGACACATTTAACAGAATTGGAACATAGAAAACTTGAAAGATGGAGAGTAAAACAGTACTCGTCCTCTTGTAGCCAGGGCTCTAGGAGAGGTGTGGCCATTCTAATTTCCAACAAATTAAATTTTGAATGTGTATGCGAAAAAGAAAGACACTGGGGGGAGATTTGCACTGGTCCGAGGATATTTGAAGGGGGTTCTAGTCACTCTCTTGATTGTGTATGCTCCACCTGGGTCTGAATGGAAATTCTATAAACAAGTCTTTGAATTGTTAACTTTGGAGGCTCAGGGTATTTTAATTTGTGGAGGAGACTTCAATGTTAGACTTAACCCGATCCTGGACACCTCAAAACTTTATTACACTAGAGAAAAAGAAATAACGGGAATTTTGGGACTGTCGGATACTTGGAGGGAAATGAATCCAACAAAGAGAGATTATACCTTCTATTCACACCCGCATTTAGTCTACTCTAGGCTTGATTATTTTGTCATGTTACAAAGAGATTTTTTTAGGGTAATAAATTGTAACATCGGGATCAGGGACCTGTCAGACCATGCCCCAATTTCTATGGATATCATATTAGGCTCAGAAAAGAAAGACACTCTCTGGAGACTAAACACAGGGACTCTCATTCAAATGAGACAGCAATTAAGGATGGATATAACAGATTATCTCGACAACAATGATAATGGGGAAGTGTCTCCACCGATCCTTTGGGATGCATGCAAAGCAATTCTTAGGGGGAAAATTATAGGATATTGCTCTAAACTAAAAAAGCAGAGAAAATAAAAATTGGATCGTCTACAAATAGAAATGGGGAAATTAGAAGACATACACAAAAAAAGTTACATCAAGAAATAAAAACTAAAGTAAATAAGAAAAAGAATGAACTAAATGAAATCTATTCAAATGATATTAAAAAAAGTTGATCTTCTTGAAACAAAGATACTATGAAATAGGAGGAAAATCCACTAAATTACTTGCTTACAAATTAAAAAACAACAAGCAGAAAATACAATCTACAAAATAAAAGACCCCACTACCAGTTTGATTCACTGTAAAATAAAAGACATACAACTGTTCCGGTTCGCCATATCTAAAACAATGACGAACCGTTAAAAATGAAAAAGAAGGGTTTGGGACCCAAATGCAGTTAGCTCCAGATGGTATTATTGAACTGAAATGAATGAAATAAATAAAACAATAATTAATAAAACACACATGAATAAATGACAAAGAAAAGGTGAGACTCTGTGTCTGTGACAGTAAAAGTGCTGAATCTGCAATCAGACGCACACACACACAAAGCTCAGCAGTCGTGCTTCAGAGTGAGGGAATGAGAGAGAGGAGGGAGGACAAATCCCCCACGGCTCGTCTGAGCTGCCGAGCAGCAGTGGGCGTGACCAAGCGAAAGCAGGAAGCACGGGGCTCTTAAACAGAGCGGGGGAGACGGGTGAGGTCTCGGAAAACATGCAAAAATGGCCAGCAGCGATCGCTTTTTCAAATAAACTCCATAGCAACGATCGGGGGCATAAGCGGCGTGTTGGAGTGGAATGATCCAACACCTACTTCCACTGGCAAAGCTCTTAAATAGCCAAAGGAAGCAGGTGAGGATCATTTGCTATAATCAGCCGCAATACTGACAGAGGCTGCCAGAGATACCACTGGCAAAAGAAGCTCAACGCTGACCTCTAGCACCTGTGACAACCCCCCCCAAGGGCGTTGGGACTAAGCGTCTACCCAAGAGCCTCTGGCTTGCCGGACACGGCAGGGTTGAGCGTCTGGCACAAAGGGAGGCCCTGGTAAGTAGGGCAAGCCTTCAAATAAGGGCTGAACGGGAGGGGGGGCAGGGTATAGCAGGTCCCACGTCCAGCTTGGGCTGAGTGACCCATTTGATGGTCTCGGGGACCAAACTAAGCGCTGGCGGTTGAGGAGCAAGGCTAGGAGGTGCAATAAGCTCCTGTCCGGGGCTAAATGCCTTGCCGTGGAGCTTACATGCTCAAACACGGGGCTAGAATGCGCGGCGAGCCCAGGTACAGGGCCAGGAGGTGCCAAACACTCAAGTACAGAGTGTAACTCCTCAAGTTCACAGCCAGGCGGCGCTAAGTGCACAGGCACAAGGTCAACAGGCGCGATGGGGTTCCTGTACGGGGCCAGGTGGCGCCAAATGTCCAATTGTGGAGCTTGGTTGCTCAGACACGGGACCAACGGGCACGGCGGGCCCAGGTACAGGGCTAGGGGGCACCAAAGGCTCAGGCACAGGGTCTGACTGCCCAGGTGCAGAGCTTGAGAGCGCGGCAAGCCCAGGTTCATCACTGGAGGGCGCTCATGACCGGGGCTAGGCGGCACTATAAGCCTCTCCGTGGAGTGAGAGTGCTCATACACGGGGCTTGTTGGCGCTGTAGTGCACAACTGCTTTAGAAACACCGAACAGGCCGAGATCTGCTCTAACAAAGCGAGCAGACACGAGGCGGGCTGGATCTCTGTGACCTTAATGGACCTCCCCCTAGCCTTGGGAAGCCGAAACTCAGCCTCAATGGCCAGGTTGTAAAGCTCATCAATCGAGGAAGGCGGAAGGCGAAAAGAGGGTCATTAAAGCCTGGTCATTAAACCCGGAAGCGATGGCTAGAGTATTAAATTCCCCCACAAACTCCAAAACTGACCTGGGACCTTGTCTAAGATCAAAGATCCCAGGGGTCTTAGGAGAGTTGGCCCATGGCCAAGGGGCCATCTCACTGGGAGGGATGGGGGCAAGAGTGGGGTCAAACTCAAATTCCCGGTCCATAGCTTCAGCAGGTGGTAGAGGTTTAGATCGGGTGCGGTGATGACGCCGTCTACGTGAGGGACTGGGAGTATCTACGGGTTCGAGTGGCTCAAAGTAGACCACCCCCATATTAAGATAACTCGTCAGACCCCCAAAGGCTAAACGTGACCCGGGTAACGACATCTGCCGAGAACGATGACTGGGAGCTAACACTGGGTCCCTTAACTGTTTGGATCATTCTGTTACGGTTTGCCATATCTAAAACAATGACAAACCATTAAAACTGAAAAAGAAGGGTTTGGGACCCAAATGCAGTTAGCTCCAGATGGTATTATTGAACTGAAATGAATGAAATAAATAAAACAATAATTAATAAAACACAAATGAATAAATGACAAAGAAAAGGTGAGACTCTGTGTGTTTGACAGTGAAAGTGCTGAATCTGCAATCAGACACACACACACACACAGAGCTCAGCAGTCGCGCTTCAGAGCGAGGGAATGAGAGAGAGGAGGGGGGTCAAATCCCCCATGGCTCGTCTGAGCCGAGCGCTGCTGCCACTCCTAGCGGCTTGTAGCGCTGAGAAAGCACGAAGGAGAAGAAAAACGCAAACGTTTAAAAGGCTGAAGCTACACTATCTACTTCCCTACCATGTTACCTCACACTTTGCAGCGCTACGAAATCTAAAGCTGCTTTGCGAGCTCAGATTGTCCGCTCAAACCCTTAAAAAAAAATAAAACGAAATGGAAAGAAAGCAGGAAGCACGGGCCTCTTAAACTGAGTGGGGGAGACGGGTGAGGTCTTGGAAAACACGCAAAAATGGCCATCAGCGATCGCTTTTTCAAATAAACTCCGTAGCGACGATCGGGGGCATAAGCGGCGTGTTGGAGTGGAATGATCCAACACCTACTTCCACTGGCGAAGCTCTTAAATAGCCAAAGGAAGCAGGTGAGGATCATTTGCTGTAATCAGCCGCAATACTGACGAAGCGGCCAATTACAGAGGCTGCTAGAGATACCACCGGCAAAAGAAGCTCAACGCTGACCTCTAGCGTCGAGCCGGTGGCACCTTTGACAACAACATTCCTTTGAAACCTTCTATAAAAATCTATATATACAACCCAAAATTGATGAGGGGAAGATGGAAGAATTTTTAAGCCTAATAAACCTACCTAAGGTAAGGGAAGAACAAAACAAATCTCTAACTGATTAAATAACCGTGGAAGAAATTAAATCAACAATAACAAATTTGAAATCAAATAAAGTACCTGGACCAGATGGTTTCCCCTCGGAATGGTATGAAAGACCTGTTGGCTCAAGTAATGGCGGCTATATTTAATCACGTACTTGAGACAGGTATCATTCCTCCATCTTGGAAAGAGGCAGTGATATCTTTGATACTCAAAGAGAACAAGGATAGGCTTGAATGCGGAAGTTATCGGCCGATAAGTCTACTGAATCAAGACTACAAAATTTTACTCACATTTTAGCAAAAAGAATCGAAAACATTCTCCCCCAAATAATAAGCCTAGATCAGACAGGCTTTATTCAACAGAGACAAACCCAAGACAATATCCGCCGTATGTTGTACGTGATTGAACATGTACAACAAAAAAAATCTCCCGACAGTATTACTAAGTCTTGATGCAGATAAAGCCTTTGATCGGGTAAATTGGAAATTTCCATATAAAGTATTATAAAAGTTTGGATTTCACCAGACCTTTATCAACACTATTCAAGCACTGTGCAGGGATCCGAAAGGCAAGAATAAAAATAAACGGAACTATATCAAATTCTTTTGGTCTGGAGAGAGGGACGAGACATGACTGCCCATTAAGTCCACTACTTTTTGCAGTGTTTATCGAAGCACTAAGTCAGGGGACCATTCAGGATAAGAACATTACAGGTATAAAAATGCTAGATCAAGAACATAAAATCGCCCTATTTGCAGATTATCTTCATTTATATGTCCAACCCAGAAAGTTCAATTTTAAAGCTAATGTTTCGCTTGGATGTCATCAGTTCTGTTTTGGGATTTAAAGTGAATATTCCAACAACACAAATACTGAGCTTTAACTATAGACCTAACCAAAAGATATGCTCCAATATCCAACTAAACTGGGAATTGGAATATGTGAGATAGCTAGGAGTGAACATCCCAAAAGATTTAACAAAATTATATGACCTGAATTTTAACATTTTAAGTCAAAATATAAAAGATGATATAAGGAGTTGGAATTTAACCCCCATATTAAGTACAGAATCCCACACTGAGTCAGTAAAAATTAATATTTTGACTAGGATACTGTATTTGTTCCAGACTCTCCCAATTGAAATAACTGATGGGCAATTCAGTGAATGGGACAAATTAATATCAAGATACATTTGGCAAGGGAAATAAAATTTCAGACCCTTCAGTTGGCTAAGAACAAGGAGGAATTGCACTTCCGTGCCTAAAGGACTATTATATAGCGGCCCAACAGAGATATGTGTTTTACTGGTGTAAACTGGACCATCAAGCGAGATGGAAAGAAATTGAAGAGAGAATATCTGGGAAAGTCCCATTCCAGGCCCGAATATGGGATAAAAGGCTAATAAAAAAATTTATGGAAACGGGTAACAGGGGACAATGTACCCTTGAGAATATGGTCAAATGTCATTACAAAGGGCAACTTCAATGAATAGATAAAGATATTGAGATGGTGTAACTTTGACCCTGACTTTATTCCAACAAATTAGATACTATAAGGTGCTATAAGAGGTGGGCGGATCAGGGGCTCTCCTCATACTGTACATTTTTCAGTCATGGGATACTGAATGACTTTCAGACTCTAAAGAGTTTGTATAACTTAAATAACAGTGACTTCTTTAGATTCCTTCAGATTCATCACCATATGAGTGGCTTTATGAGGGATCCTCAGAAAGCCATGCAGAATAGTCTGCTTAAAATATTTATTAATGCCTATAAAACAGACCCTGAGACTAAAGTAATTTCGAGAATATATAGAGGACTTCAGGAACTTAAAAAAGCAAATACAATCTATATAAAGCAAAATGGGAAAGGGAAACTAACAGTTGAATTTCACTGGAAAGCTGGACAAAATATTGTGAATTCCAATGGAAGATAACAAACTCAATTGCATGGAGAATGTTTGGCTGGAAGAGCCTTAGTAGTTACTTTATCACACCTGTCCAGACTTTCCACCATTCAGGCTCTTCCAGCTGCTGGAGGAATTGTGGGTCCCAGGAAGCTAATTATTTCCATTTATTTTGGGCTTGTCCAAAAGTTCTGGGATGAGATCTTTGCAGAATTGGTTATTATATTTGCGAACAAAATTACTTTTAACTGGGAAGAGCTTTTTTTTGGGCTCCCGTCCTCGACATCTATGGATATAAAAACAAAATATTTATTTGGAATCCTGAGTGTTGCTGCTTGAAAAGTGATAACAAAAAAATGGTTGACGTTAGATGCCCCATCTGTTGAAAATTGGTATGATATTATTTATGAACTTTTTGTAATGGAAAGGATTATCTTCTCCTTGAGGCTTCAAGAAATTAAATTTGAGGAAATTTTGGAAAAGTGGAAAAAGTATATCATTTCTAGGTGCCCTTCTTTTGTCTAAACATAGAATTGAGTCTCTATGGAATCTATTTTTGTATTTTACTTTTTTTTTTTTGGACAACACCCCAAGTTCTATTTCCTATGTTAAAAACATTGTAATGATAATTTAACCAAACAATGATACTATGTAATTATTTTACTGTGTGATTCAGAATAAAGAAATAATTTAAAAAAATAGAAAAGCATTTCTTCAGAGAAGATTTGAACAACATGTCAGAAAAAAATACAGAAATTCTGTCTATTAAACACTCAGAGTTGCATGTTTACATAAACTTTACATGTGTGCTCACAAAGCAGGCAACTACTTTTTGTCTTGTTGTTTCAGTTTTTATGCATTTATCTGTTGAATCAATAGCCTACAATAACAGAAACATCTTTAACAGAAAAAACATAAATGTAGAGAATACAGTTATACATATAAAAAAACATTCTTGTGATCTGCATATGTCCACAGTTTTTGCAGGTTTCCAGTTTGTTGAGTAAAGTATAGTTTCAATATGCAGTTTAACCTTGAGTACAAAAGACCTGAACAGTGGTTTTGACCTTGATCAGCAACAATATGATTGATTATAAATCTGGCCTATAAGTCTTTCCTAAACAATTTTACAAAATCACAGTGCCAAAATAAATGAAATAAGGTTTCAGGGCATGCATCATAAAAGGAGCAATATGAATTAAGATATTTTTTTAACTTAGTCAGATAATAGTTTGTTGGATAGTATCTATGTAATACTCGAATTAAATATTTCTTAACTTTATTAGTTTCTAGAAATGTATGAGGTAAATTCCAGATTTTGGGAAGCACAATGGATCGGTGGTTAGCACTATCGCATCACAGCAAGAAGGTCCTGGATTCAATCCCAGGTGGAGCAATCTGGGTCCTTTTTGTGTGGAGTCTGCATATCCTCCACATGTCCGTGGGTTTACTCTGGGTACTCCGGTTTCCTCCCATCGTCCAAAGATGTGTGTTAGGTTAATTTGTGTCTCTAAACTGCCTCTAGTGTGTGAGTGTGTGTGCTCTATGGATTGGTGCCCTGTCTAGGATTGTTCCTGCCTTGCTCCCTATGCCACTGGCTAGGCACTGGCTTTCCTGTCCAGAATCAAGTGAATAAGTGAATATCTCACCACAGCTCGTTTAACGCTGTTAGTGGTGCTTTCATTTGTCCCTTTATTCATTTTTTGTATTTCAGTACGTTTCTTTTGTGTTTGAGTCCACCTCCATCTCCACTCCACCTCCACTTGTGTCTGTCCTTATAGCTTCCTATTTCTTACATTTTCTCCACAGAGGCTGAGTGGCATGATCAGATTGCATTTCTGCCTCTGACACCAGCGCCCAGGGTTCAATCCTCAGTTGCATCCTATTTTGAATTTGTGCGTGGGTTTGTTTTTTTGTGTCTGGTTGCTCGTCGCTGCCCGTCTGTGCTGGCCACAACAATCCCTGTCATTCCCTGGTCAGTGCGGACTTGGCTGGGGTACGTTCCGCCTTCACGGACACCTTCTCGGTCCAAATGGTTACTTTGTCCAATGTTGACCAGGACCCAGTCAAACCTTGCCCCAAGCCTGAGCCGGTCGAACGTTGCCCTGCGCCGGTCATGCGGTCCCCTGTTTCAAGGTCATGTGCGCCAACTCGCGCTCCCAGATTACTCATGCCGACCTTCTTCCTTGGGTTGGTTGTGCTTAGCCGCGTTTTCGAGCCGGTTGTGCAAATCCCCATGCCCGAGCCATCCACGCCCATCCTGGAGTCGTACCAGTCCCTACGGATCGGATGCACCACATGGCCCTCCACTTCTGTCCCGAACTGAAGGCATTCCCAGCCTTTTGGGTCACTCCGATACGTATCACACTCAGCCCCAAGCATACCCGGTGGGGGGGTGTTCGCATGATTAGGGGCCCACCTTCTGATGCTAGAAGGCAGTGTCGGCTCACTAAATGGTCTGGGACAAGAACAGCACCTCAGCACACATGTGGCTTATGCCGTTTATGGGCACATTAGTAACACCTGTGGGCTCAGGTATTTAACAGCACCCCCGAGCCTAGTTAGGTGTCCCATCCTTACTGTTGATGGAGACCTGTCACGTGCTGTCACGCCCAGTATTGGGTTTTCCATTTTTGCCAGGGAAAGAGGTAGCTGGGGCTTGGAAGACCTCCAGCAAATGTAGGGTTTAGAGACCGGTGGTGATGTCAGGGTTTACTTTGCCTGTGTAAGGCTAGATCCCACTGCTTGTTTATCTTGGTGCAGAACCGTGACACATTTCGCATGCTTCTGGGATCCCCAGAGAATCCCTGAAGCAGCTCCATTGAACACTATTCCCTCCCTGGCTCCACTCAGGTCTTCGTCATGCTGCGATCTGCACTCTGTGCGTACACTTGGAGAGTACGTGGAAAGCGCTCCGCTCTATTGAGATCAGCAATTTCGCTTTCACTTTTTTTCCTCCACTCAGCACAACTCACTGTTTTGTGCTGTAAATGGTGCTTTCTTTTGTCCCTTTATTCATTTTTTGTATTTCAGTATGTTTCTTTTGTGTTTGAATTCGCCTCCATGTGGCACTTGTGTCTGCCCTTTTCATTTTGTGTGTGTGTGTGCGTTTCCCACACACACACCATGCCTTAGTTTTATTTATTTCTCCTTGTTGGTTGTTTATTATTTTATTCCTTCATGAACTCTGTGCACCTGGGAAGCAAAATCCCTTGTTTTTATATGGTTTGCCCCTTACCTAGGTGAACCAAAACAAATAAGGCCTTTAAAAATTGAACTTAAATAGGCTAGAAATAGTTTCTTCATAATTAAAGTTATTTGACGTATTTACAGGATTTAAGAAAAGCTAATAGAAGTAGACTTAAAAAGCTATTTTGGGCTGGTACTTCCACTTTTGATTCATTCCTTTTTGTATGGGTTTTACCAATACCCTTTTGTCCTCTGGCTGGGTGAACCTTGATTTGTTAATATTTCCTTGTGTGACAATAAATAAAACAGAAATTGAGAAATTAAATTTCTGCTATCAACTGTCACGTTGTCCAAAATACTTAGTCATCCAGGTCATTAAACATGAATGCAGCTACAGACCAGATGCACATTATAGTTATAGGTACTATATTCTCAGTATTTAGTAATGTATTTAGGACCTGATACAGCAAGTAGCAGTGCTTGTAACTTTGTTTGATCTTGTACCTTTTGATAGCAGACGGATGGGGCATCACGGTGGCTCGGGGGTAGCACTGTTGCCTCACAACATGAAGGTCCTGGGTTCAATCCCAGACTCTGTATGTCCTCCCTGTGTCTGCGTGGGTTTACTCTGGATACTCCAGTTTCCTTCCACAGTCCAAAGTTATTGTGATATTGTAATGTTGCATCATGAGATCACTAAGAATAGATGGTATCACTCCTTCTTTGTAGAGTAGAAGTGATGTAAGGTCGCAAGGCATGAGATGAAATAGGCCTTGTTATGGTCAGACTCTTTGTTTCAGCACTCTTTGATCCTCCGGCCTGCTTGGCGACATCATCCTTGCCGCTGTTCAAATCTAAAAGCTCGTTGATTATACCCTGTGCTTGTGAGTTTACACTGGCGATTGGGTGTCACTTTGTTTCCCATTCACTTTGCTGCTGTCACCATGCCTTTGTCAGCACCCTCCCTTTGTCTGGTCTGGGGTCATCTCTGGCCTGCCTGCTCAGTAATTTGGCGAAGTCGCAGGGTGTGTCAGGGCCGTCCAACTAGACTGGTGTGGTGGAGACTTTTCAAACGTGGGAGAACAAAGTCACACAGACACTGGTGCTGGAATAGAGTAGTAGTCAACTTTTATTATCTGCGCACGCAGAGATCAACTCACATACAGCAATGCCTGAGCACTTGTATGCGAGTGGATAAAGGAGGTAGAACATTTACATTTACATTTACAGCATTTAGCAGACGCCCTTATCCAGAGCGACTTACAATTGGTACAATCTTAGAATCCAAGCAATTGTGGGTTAAGGGTCTTGCTCAAGGACCCAACAGTGGCGACTTGGCAGAGGTGGGATTTGAACCCTGGACCTTCTGGTCCATAGTCCAGTACCTTAACCGCTAGGCTACCACAGTAAGGTAGAAGGCTTCCCCCTTTTAACTGGTTCATTTACGTGCAGGATTAAGTATACAGGAAAGATGTATAAGCAACTCGTTAATCACAAGCCGGGTCTCCTGCTCAGAGATAAAAAGCAGAGATAAAAATCAAAGATAACGACAAGATTCTGTATACCAACATATAGGCAGATAAGGGTCTTTATGACTAGGGGTCAGGGTCTCGCTGTTCCCTCCGTAACTCCTTCTTTTATGGCCTGCTGCTGACCCTGGGAGCACGTCTGTGTTTTGTATATGTTTCCAATTGGAACATATCATAACATATCATTGGAACGAATCACTACACACAGTGTTCCACAGCTATAAGATTAGATAAGTTTAGGATTACATACGTTTTACTTTACTATGCAGTAGGATTAAATACTAAGATATTAAAATTTCTCCAACACTTCCTCCATTTGTCTATTATTTGGACAAAGAATCTTCATCCATCCCACCATACTGGGCAACTCCTCTGCTATGTGGTGCAGCATTTAATACTGTAACTGCCTCTGGAACATACTCTTAGCACACTGGAAGCACAAGAGAAACACACAAATAATGCTAATAATGAGAAGCATGGTGAGTAATGTTGTCATAAGTATTCCCTTCCAACCAGAAACCACAAACTCCAGTCCTACCAGAATTTACCCTGCTCATCAGCTTGAAGCAGCGATGCCACATGTTTCATTTGATCTAGGGTCTTTGTTACCCTTAGAAGCATTGTTTGGTGGAATGTAAGTGCAACAGTTTCTCCTACCATTACACAACCCCCTCCTGATGACTGGAACTACTAAACAACCATCAGGCACTAGTCCATGTTTCTGCCTGGGTTTTAGCTTTGGCATTATACTTGTCATGTTGAGGCTATTCTATCACCCTTTTCACTTCTAATCCCTTCTTGAGCGGCTTGAGTGTTACCGGGGTGGGTCACTGACCCACATGTTCCGGGCCCACTTTTCCCGCGGCTATTAGAAATGAGAGATCCCTACTCTTTAGATTCTGTCGTCTCCCGTGGTTCTTCTCCTGGTTTGGGAGCTCTTTTACAGTGTGAGTTCAATGTCTCTGATGTGAATCCAATGAATCTGATGTAAATCCAAGTGTCTCTTTCAGCAATTTTTACAGCTGTGTGTGATGTTAGGAGCAGTTGAAATGGTCCTTGCCACCCGTCAGCTTTCCAGTTCGACCTCTTGTAGATCTTTGTAAGAATCCAGTCACCTGGTTTTACCGTGTGTCCAGTTACTGCTGGGCTAGGAAGTTCCTCTTTCACCCTCCTGTACACATCAGACGAAACAGAACTCAACGTAGCAAAATACCTTCGCATATGATCATCCTCTAGTCATGTCAAGTCAAGTCAGATTTATTTTGTCTCAAAGCAACTTTACAAGTTTAGATTATCTCCTAATAACTACGTCCAATCCCAAATTGAGCAAGCCTAGGGCGACAGTGGCAAGGAAAACTCTAGTTCTAGGAAGAAAACCTTGGGAGGACCAAGACTCAAAAAGGGACCCAACCTCCTTGGGCGGCGTAGATGATAAATCTAAGAGCGAACTAAAGTCATGGAGTCAAAGTTCGAATAGAATGTGAAGTATGCACATCGACATTAAGTGGCCCGGGTATGATGATAAATCTAAGAGCGAAACTACAGTCATGGAGTCAAAGTTCGAATAAAATGTGAAGTATTCACATCGACATTAAGTGGCCCGGGTATGATGATAAATCTAAGAGACGAAACTAAAGTCATGGAGTCATGGTCGAATAAAATGTGAATTATGCACAGTGGAGCTCCATCAGATGAACATCATGTGTGGAGCCGGAACTGCCGGAAACACAGCTCGGAGAGAAAACAGAAAATGTAATTAGTTATTGATTAAGAGTACAGTGTTTTATTAACAATCACTGATGCCATGGTCAATCACTGATGCCAAGTGTAGCATGAGACCCCGGCAGCATTAGCTATAGCAGCATAGCTAGAAAGCTAGAAAGAGGAGAACTGGTAGGAACACACAGCCAAGAGGGATCACAGGAGAACATTGGCAACCCCACGAGCGGCAGAAGACAGCAAACCCAACGTCTCTGATCACCATAAGACTCTTTGACTATGAACCCCAGCTCTGCCCTTATTCTCTAGGGTCAGTATCTCCTTATTTGGGAGTGCAGCTGGTGTGTGAGGGTCGCCCAAATATAATTTCAAATGGGGAGAGTTTAGTTCTGGAAGATGCTCTTTGTCTAAGTCCCATACATACTAATGAGAGGGTCTCTATCCAATTCAATGCTGTGTCATGACAAACTGTCGTCAGTTTTTGTTTAATGGTACCATTTGTTCTCTCCACCAGACCTGCACTCTGAGGGTGATATGTACAATGTTTGTGTAGTGGCATGTCAATCACATCACTAATGTAGGTGAGTGTCTTGCCCACAAATGCCGAACTGTTACCAGACGAAACCTTCCTGGGGAGTCCAAATCTAGGAATCACCTCCCTTAGGATGCATTCTGCCACTGTCAGTGCATCTTGGTGGGTGGTAGGATAAGCTTCCACCCACTTGGAGAACATGTCAACGATCACAAGCACATACCTTTTCTTTTAGCAAGGTGATAATTCAATGAAATCCATTTGCAAATAGTCAAATGGCATATCTGGTTCTGGGTGCCCTTTAGTATGTGCATGTCTGATTGCTCCTGCTCAATTTGTTTTTAAACACGTGAGTCATTTTTGAGAAAAATTGTGTGAGTAATTAGAGAAGCCTTTGGCATACCACTGTGAACTAACCATTTCTACCATACCTCCCTTCGAATAATGGTCCACCCCGTGGGCCATTTTCGCAAAATGGGGAAAGTAGAAATGGCATCCACAAGCGCAGACACTAGTTTGTGGTGTGCAACAGTCTTACCTGAAGACATCAAAACTTCCTCTGTCGCCAGAGGGTTCCAAAGTCATGATAACACCGTATGCATATCTGGAATTGATGTAAATGTTTACAGTTTTGTCAACTGCTAATGTACAGGCTTCAGTCAGTGTTATCAACTCAGCTGCCTGTGCTGAGTACTGTGGAGGAAGGTTTCCTGAAAGCAAAGTGTGAGTTAGTGTTATAATGGAAAATCCTATTTTTGTTTCCCCTTTCTGGTTTTTAGAACTGGAACCATCATCAATGTCATTAACAGCAATCCATGCATCCCTGGGAGTGCTAGATATAAAAAAACATTAATGTTCATTCCTTCAGCCGAGAGGAATGTTTAAATCAGCCTTTAAAACAATCCAATTTCACACCCCTTCAACCGAGCCTAAATTAAATGATACCTCAAACTAAGTCGATTAACATGTAAAACACCTTATATGGGTCAACTACAGTAATTATAGTGTAAACATATCAGACCAATGTGTTCTTCATAACAAAGCATAAATAAACTCTAAACTCTGAACATGATTTATTGATTTATGTTTATAGTTTAAAACATGCAAGAGCAGTGTTAAATGAAGTTAACCTTGTCTAAATTCAAAAGCTCTGAGACGTTAACCAGCTTATCATATGGGAGGACCAAAGAACAGATCGGTGATTTGTCCATGGCTACACTATTTGCACATGCGCAGTTTATTCTCGTCTGTACAACCTGTGAAGCAGGGAGACTGAGAAAGAGTACTCTGTCACTCACGGAAACTTCAGACTGTTCTACATTGGTGGACAAAACACAAACCACACATCCAGGTTTATAGCACATGCACTGTTCGAGAAGAAAGTGTCATGGAAAAAACACAGAGATCCATAGATAGTATTTACGATATAAGGTCTCAAACTTAAAAGAGATTGATATGATAGGAACTGATTCGCCCACAGAAAGTTTAGCACAGTAGAGTTCCACCGTTCAAAATACGCAACAAGTTCACGTTCGCTAATGTTAATATCTACTATATTAACAATTTATTTTCGCATCTGCAACTACTACTTTAGTTTAGCATTATGTTACTGTTTTATCTGTTTTATTCCCCATAATCTTTATTGCATCTGCACTTTTAAAATGTTTCTATTTATTTCATCTTATTGTTCTATTATTCACATTTACTATTATACTTTTATTTATTATATTTTCCTAAATGCACTTCCTTGTATAAAGCACTTCCAGTTGTTATTTCTACACTGTTATCGTTCTCTACCTTATCTGCAGTTTCACACTTGTCTCACATCACACATACACACACCTAAAAGTAGCAAATCAACATCAATTTTTAACCCTACTCCAGTCTTGCTTTTCACTGGCCATAGCTGACACCTTGAACAGAAAAAAGCGTAACTATATGTAAATGCACATATAGTACAACAATCTTAGATAAAAGCCTGCTTTTCTCAGCTTGTGGGTCTTAGGACTGTAGCGCCAGGCAGACACAGATACAGTATTCGAGCTTTCCCCCTCTCTGAAACAACAAGGTACAGGAGTGAAGATAACACTATGTAACACAAGTTTTGTTCCCAGCTTTTTAATGTTATATTCCAATTGCTTACGTCTAAAACAAATTAAAAATTGCTTACATTCATCATAAACTTCGCTTTTGTGACCACGGCAACGAAAATTATGAATTTTTATTATAGAAACAGGTCACCAACAGGGATGCCGAAGTATGCTTTGTAGGCCTCACACATCTTAGCAGATGATTCCACAGAGTACTTTTTCGCTCTTGTCTTTATAAAATGGCCACATACATAGCAAAATGCGTCTGCTGGATGTATGCAACCTCTTGATGCCATCTAAATTGACTAAGTTGCTGTGTACTGTAAGGAAAAAGGATGTCTCTCCAAACTCGATAAAAATGGTCAATCTTTATTCCATGCAGTATCAAAGTACAAGAGTGTACTGAGGGATTCAGCAGAGCAAGAACTGATCACCTGGTAGCAGAGTAACACACAATATATACATTTGAAAGTAGTGGTCCTTCCTAAGCTCCTCCTGTAATGGGTGTGGGGTGAAGTGTGAATACTGTCGTTATCAGAATCTGAATAGAGAATGAATTCACACCTGTCTGTCTAGGTCAATTCCCCTTTGTCTGTGATGGCTGTTGCCCACTTACTATGCAATCCCAATCAATTAGATCATGTCTCTCCGTCTCTCAGGAAGGCCTATAGTGGCCCTATATAACTGTAGTTATACAGCTACTTACAATTCTGTACAGTCCCAGAAAGTTCTAGATAATTCTGGACAGTTCTAGAAACTTCTTGATAGTTCTCACAATTCCAGAAGCTTCTTAAGTATCTTGAAATATGGCGAATATTCTTAAAAATAGATCAATTTCAAAATATCATTGTGCTGACCACAAAAGCAAAGTTTACAGGGAATAGTAACTTTTTTCTAGTCATTTAGGGTACAAACAATCCGGAAAACACACTTAACAATTGGGAACAAACATTTTTTTGAAAATTGTTACATGGTGTAATTTTAACCTTCACCGGGTGTCCCCGAAGCTCGTCCTCTGCTCTGGTCAAACCTGAATGAAAAGTCCCATCTAGGGTACCAAATTAGGCTACAACACATTGAATAAGGACATTCTACAATAACTCCTCCCCTCAATAAACTATTGGAAACAGGAGTTATTCCATCGATGGCCTCCTTTTTCAGAGGGTATTGGCGTGTACACAGTCTGTATTCACTCTTTGGAGTGATTTTTAATTCGGGAGCTCCCTTCATTAAAATTAGATCAAATGTATCATTTGCCCACAGCGATGGTTCTATTGAGTCCAAAATTTTGCTCTCTGGAACCATGCTGACTTTTTGTGACAGAATTGAAACGTCTGCCTGGGTTTGAAAAAAAAAACAATCAGTAGTGCACTTGTAAACTTGGTGGCTTTCAGAATATTCCCAGAGTGTGTAGCTCGTGGGTTTCCAATCGGTAATTTGAGTGCAATCAAAAATAAAAACAGACATATCTTTCCATTCATTCTCACACATTTTGGCCAACCACACACATGGGGCACCTCGCCTCGGAACCACACAACCTGATCTGGCTTCAGGTTCACAACACAACCCGCTAACTGTTTTCCAGCAAACAGGGTTGGGGCAGAGATCACCTCTGTATTTCTGGACTGTAACTCACACAGATGTTTCAAATCAACAGGCCAATCCTCCACACTAACAGTGCAATGCAAGTCTTCTGGTTTATTAATCTGGTCATACTTATAGGTCCTATGCAACTATTCAAGATAAGATATCCAGAGGTCACAGGGAAACAAGTTCCATCCTGACCACACACTTGGTGGGGGGATGGAACTTCCACACAATTCAAAGTGGTGATGTCAGGACCCTCGAGAGTGCATGTAAGTTTAAAATTTAATTTACACATTAGAACTCTAACTAGTAGATTCACAGGGCAGGTTGGTGACAATAGGAAGATGTGTTGTAGGGATATGCTGCTATCACTAATATAGCAGTCTAGCTTGTCAGTGAAAAAACTCCGCAATGGGTATTCCACCCGCTCCCACCACAAACGTTTTCCTACCAGATAAACGCGGTTCAGGTTTTGATTACCCCTTTACGCAATACAGGCATGGTAGGGCCTGTATCTACTGAAAATTGGACACTTTGACCACTAGACGGCTTCCATCATCTTACAAGCAGATTCATTTTTGTGACAAAATCCTGTTCCTCTTCAGAAAGTTCAGGCAGCTCCTCAAACAAGTGTTTCATGTCTTCATAGTCCATGGTTGAAAAACAAAGGCTGGTCCTTGTGGTTGAGGGCTGGTGATGGGCGATGGTGGGAGAAGGGGCTGAGGAATGAAGTCGTCTAGGCATTCTCTCTGCAAATTAAAAAACTGGCCGACAGTTACTGTTTTCTTTTGTGCTGCTTGTCTCCATTTCCCATAGGCGTGAAAATCAGGTTGCCAAGGGAAAGTGGGACAATTTCTATCTACCTTGAGATTCTTACAATATTCTATAGCCTTATTGTAATTGTCTTGCTGTTGTTGTAATTGTGTTTTTAACACTTGCAACACATCAACATTCAAACTCCCTTCAGGTGAGAAGTTACAATATTTTACCCGATAGTCTATCTGAGCACAACTGACTGGCTCATGCATTTTCATCTACTGAATTAAGCTACCATACGATGGAATGTTGCATTGCACTATAGGTGGTGGAAATTCAATTTTTTTTTCTTCCCTCTGACCCATTGTTACTCTAAACGTTTCAAACACACAGTAAGAAACATTCTCTCAAGAACACACAGTTCTAGTCTATATACACACAGTATAGAGCGTTTCAAACACACAGTAAGAAACTTCACTTAAGAACACACCGTTCTTCTCTATACACACACAGTATAGAGCATTTCAAACACACAGTAAGAAACTTCACTTAAGAACACACCGTTCTTCTCTATACACACACAGTATAGAGGGTTTCAAACACACAGTAAGAAACTTCCTTTAAGAACACACAGTTCTTCTCTATACGCACACAGTATAGAGAGTTTCAAACACACAGTAAGAAATCTCACTTAAGAACACACAGTTCTTCTCTATACACACACAGTATACAGTCTATACACACAGTATAGATAAAGTGTCTAAAGCCTCACCCAGCAATTTCCAGGTTCTCCAAGTCCACCTCCTTGCACAGAATTCGGATCCCGGCTTTTCTCGAGGGCCACCATCCAGAAAAGTCACCTCTTCTCTGAAACTAGTTTTACTGCGAGGTAGGTTAGGCTGCAGCTTTCCTTCTCAGGAACGGCGTCCTCTCAACGAGTGGGATCCTGCCGACAACGCCAAATTGTGGTGGAGACTTTTCAAACGTGGGAGAACAAAGTCACACAGACACTGGTGCTGGAATAGAGTAGTAGTCAACTTTTATTATCTGCGCGTGCAGAGATCAACTCACATACAGCAATACATATGAGCACTTGTATGCGAGTGGATAAAGGAGGTAGAAGGCTTCCCCCTTTTAACTGGTTCGTTTACGTGCAGGTTTAAGTATACAGGAAAGCTGTATAAGCAACTCGTTAATCACAAGCCAGGTCTCCTACCCAGAGATAAAAAGCAGAGATAAAAACCAAAGATAACGACAAGATTCTGTGTACCAACATATAGACAGATAAGGGTCTTATGACTAGGGGTCAGGGTCTCGCTGTTCCCTCCGTAACTCCTTCTTTTATGGCCTGCTGCTGACCCTGGGAGCACGTCTGTGTTTTGTATATGTTTCCAACAAGTCATTGGAAAGAATCACTACACACAGTGTTCCACAGCTATAAGATTACATAAGTTTAGGATTACATACGTTTTACTTTACTATAAAGTAGGATTAAATACTAAGATATTAAAATTTCTCCAACAACTGGGTTCCAATCATCGTCAGATTGGAGTTGTGCATCTTTCCTTAGATTCCAGGCAGAGCTAGGGGCTCATTGTGAAAGAGTTGTAGTGATCTGGGATTGTTTGTATATTAATATTCTTCTAATACTAATAGCTCTTCTTCTGGTTCATTGACAGAGTATCTCACATTGTAATTTTGTTTATATATTTATTGTTGTGGAAATATTGTCTGTAGTACTCACAATTTAAATTCTTTCTCGTCCTTTCAGGTTTTGACAGATCTGAAATCAGATAACCAGCGACTCAAGGATGAGAACGGGGCTTTAATTAGAGTGATCAGCAAACTCTCAAAGTGAGACAATGCAAAAAAAAAACAGTGTCACTTTCAATGCTAAAAGTCAAGACACTGATGTGAAAAATACACATGCCACTGAACATCACTTTATAGCTTTTTAACTTTAGTAATAAACCACTCAATGGTACATGAGTTGGGCTCTATTCTGGCACATGGTGTTAATTTGTACTTCATTGCATGTCAAGGAAAAAGCCTAACATTAGTGCACTTACCACTTATTAATACTCTTTTTTAATGATCAAAGATAGAAATGTTGCGTGTCATTAAATCTAATTATAAACAGAAATAGAAATGTCATTGACAGCTTTATTGTTAATCATTTACATTTTTGACACTGTAATCAGTCTGATTGGTCTCAGTGTATGTCAGTTGAGCATAATGTTTTCACAACTGAGTAATGCCTCTTTGCAGTTAATTTAATGAAATAATGAAAAACTATCATCAATAATTTCGCATTCTTACTTAATGCAAAGTGGGAGGGAACGCAGTATGCAAAGTTTACACAACGTATCACATTCTCACTCATTCACAGTCACCAACAGCACTTTAGAGTAGATTTGGGTGATGAATGATTAATGATAATTAAATAATAAATAATAATAATTCATTAAACAAACTATCAGCAATAATAAGAATATAAAACAATTGCACAATTTGCACATAATTCTTAGATCACTTTAAATGCACACACACACACACCATGACTTTCATTAATAAAAGTTCAAACTTTTAATCAAAAACCTCGTTTGTTTTTTGTCTTTTGAAACTGTGTTAAAAGCTAATGATATTTCATTGCATGATTTCATATTTCTGGCTATCCCTGTCACAAGCACCTTCAACATTATTTAGCTGAAATGACAAAAAGTCTTTTATTTTTGGTAACTCTAACTTGCATAATGTCTTCTATTTTTTGAGTTACTGTCACTTCTTGATTTGGTACATTTTGTATAAAAAATTAGGGTGAATGACAATTGCAAATATAGTGTCTAAAGAAAACCATCATACCCAGTACCCACCTTAGTTTTTTCACATTACATCGTGAATAATAAATTATATAAAATCTAACTACAGCTGTAGTTACACAATATAACACAATATATTCCCATCAAAGTGAAAATAACATGTATAGTACATATGATCAAATACCTAGTTTGGATAAGTGATCGGCCCCTTTTGAGCAGCCATTATGACCTTGCTAGAGGTACACCAATCACCTTCAAAATTACACACCAGATTAAAAGACCTGACAGTAGTAGCGGTTTTGATTACAGTTGTGCTTGAAAGTTTGTGAACCCTTTAGAATTTTCTATATTTCTGTATAAATATGACCTAAAACATCAGATTTTCACACAAGTCCTAAAAGTATATAAAGAGAACCCAGTTAAACAAATGAGACAAAAATATTATACTTAGTCATTTCTTTATTGAGGAAAATGATCCAATATTACATATTAGTGACTGGCAAAAGTATGTGAACGTTTGCTTTCAGTGTTTGCTGTGACCCTCCTGTGCAGCAATAACTGCAACTAAACATTTCCTGTAACTGTTGATTGGTCCTGCACACCAGCTTGGAGGAATTGTAGCCCATTCCTCCATACAGAACAGCTTCATCTCTGGGATGGTGGGTTTCCTCACATTAACTGCTTGCTTCAGGTCCTTCCACAACATTTTGATTGGATTAAGGTCAGGATTTTGACTTGGCCATTCCAACATTAACTTCATTCTTCTTTAACCATTCTTTGGTAAAACGATTTGTGTGCTTACTGTCGTTGTCTTGCTGCATGACCCACCTTCTCTTGATATTCAGTTCATAGACAGATGTCCTGACATTTTCCTTTAGAATTCTCTGACATAATTCAGAATTCATTGTTCCATCAATGATGACAAGCCATCCTGACTCAGATGCAGCAAAACAGCCCCAAACCATGTTTCACAGGGATAAGGTTCTTATGCTGGAATGCAGTTTTTTCCTTTCTCCAAACATAACGCTTTTCTTTTAAACCAAAAAATTCTATTTTGGTTTTATCCATCAACAAAACATTCTTCCAATAGCCTTCCGGCTTGTTCACGTGATCTTTAGCAAACTGCAGACAAGCAGCAATGTTCTTTATGGAGTGCATTGGCTTTCTCCTTGCAACCCTGTCATGCACACCATTGACGTGGCCTTCACTTGCTTAGAAGTTACCTTGTGGTCCTCTGTGACCTCGCCAACTATTACACGCCTTGCTCTTGGAGTGATCTTTGTTGGTCGATCACTCCTGGGGAGGGTAACCATGGTCTTGAATTTCCTCCATTTGTACACAGTCTGTCTGACTGTGGACTTGTGTGAAAATCTGATGATGTTTTAGGTCATATTTATGCAGAAATATAGGAAATTCTAAAGGGTTCACAAACTTTCAAGCACCACTGTACTTACAACCCCAAATCAGAAAAAGTTGGGAGGGTATGGAAAAAGCTAAAAAAAAATATATGCAGGTGGTGAAGAAACTCTGGTTTCTTCACCACCTCTCTCCACCAAGTCACAAACATTACTGACACTGGAATGCAGAAAGGACCAGCACAAGGACAGACTATTCACAGATTATTGGCCACAATAACAAGCCCAATACTCAAACCAAAAGAAGAAATTTAGGATCTGGCCCAGTTGTTGATATCCCCTGCATCTCACCATCGTAAACTAAGCCAATGTGTTAGTTTTTAAAAAAAAATTCTGACACTTTCTACCCAAGACTCCTACCACTCTAGGACAAGTCTGGCCTAACTTTGCAAGAAAAACGAAGATGCCTTCTCACTTTTCACATTCACGACACACAAACGTGCAGGTATCCAGACAGACTGGAGCCAGGAATGACAACTCTGGATGAAAAACGACCCGGGAACCTCAGTCTTTTTAAGACATATTTTTAATGTCAGTATTAACTTTTGTTAGGACTAAATTACCTCTGCACGGACGGGTCAGGAAGAAAACACATGAGAACTGCTGTGCAACTAGTCCAAACACACACACACACCTTGCCTCTTTCTTAAGTAACTTGACCAGGGATATTTGTTCTCACACACACACACACATGTTCCTGACTCCTCATGTATTCTCCTGCCTATTTGTTTAATGTCTTTAGTGTACTGACCATTTCATACTCAATATGGTCCAACTTTGCATCGTAGTTAGGAAGTTATTGGTGTATAATCTCTACAGAGCCTCTTGCATCAGTCGGTTAGTGATTAATACTTATTCACGTCCATAGAGACAGAGACCAGAGACACAAGTTGTTATTAAGAGTGTATTGTATCCTACATCTGGTATTAATGATATAATTATTTATTTGTGTAAGAAATAGCAAATGTATGTGCTGTAGTTTAGAATGCCTTAATTGTGTTATAGTTTGTAGATTCAAGGTGCTCTCGACAATTGGACCCTAGTAACTGAACTCCCACAACGAAACATGTAACTTTGAGGAATTTTGATTCCCATGTGATACACATTGACATTTTAGATACCCAATATATTAATCCAAAGTTATAGCCTCTGTATTGGTGCATATCAATCTACGGTGAAAATAAATGACACGAACCAACGAGAGGAGGGATTGGATACAGAGTCAACTCCTCATTGGCCGATTCAGGGCAATACTTCTGGCCCATGCCCCTGATTGCTTACATCAGAGTGTGTACAAAACCCTTGGCGCAAAGTAGATTTTGGAGAGTTTGTCGAAGTTTTTAAAGTTTTTAGTTCAGTTTTTTTTTCAGTTCTGAAAAAAGGTTTTAGGTTTTTAAGTTTTAGTTTTAAGTTTTTCCTTTTCCAGCTGTCTTAGTAGTTTGGTAGTGGCAAATTAGAAGCTAAGTGAAAGAAAGTAGCAAAAAGACCAACTAGCAAAGATCTCCTTCACGCTCGACCATGTTTGTATATTCTAGCTTTCCAAGTTTAGTGAAACGTGCTAGTGTAAAGTTCGCATCAGACTTAGCACTTACCTGTGGCCAGGGTACAGATATGAGTGTGCACGAATGTAATTTTTGAGGACCGTGAACCGCCCACAGCCTAAAGCTGGGAAAGCGCTGTCTGTGATGTCCACTGAAGACTGCTACTAAAAGAGAGCCTGTTGGTTACACGCCTGCCTGTCTCGCCGAAAGCCTAAAGTCTACATTGTCGGCAGTATGGCCGAATAGTTGTGTTAATCGGAAGATAAACATCACCTGCTCCACAACCATGCCCCCTCTCTACCAGGCAACGGCCAGGTCTCTCTGTCTCCACCTGTGAACTGTGCTCGCTATGAACTCACTCCATGCAAGTACCGCTGTTTTATGGGCTTAATTTAGGTCTCCAATCCTAGAACATTACCGATAGTTTTAAACCACATTTCAACCCTACGTATAAGTAGTTTCCGTTGAACTATTTACGCTTCACCGCAACTTATCTTACCAGTAACTCACTAAGTCATAATAAAATAGTTCATAACATCGCACCTGGGTAGTTACTACACAATTGATAGGCTGCACATAATTACACCCTGTTAAAGGTATTAAACTGTGATATATATGTCACCATTATTTCCTGGTTTTAACTGTGATATACGTTGTCATTGCTTCAGACTGTCAGTTGGAATTTTGCCTTGTTCGTTATTAATAAACTTGTTATACCCTTTTGAATTTACCGCTTTGTGTGAGAGACATTTTATTTATTCAACCTGAGGTTGAGAAAAGAACTGCAAGCTCACTCTTCTGATCCAGACTGAACTTGCCCATATCGATTTACTGATTTTCTTTTTTTTTTTTTTTTCATTTCAACTGGTTTTCCGGATCCACCCGTCCCCAAACGATCTGGTGTTGCCCCATTTGTTCATTAAAATTAATCAATTTAAAGGTGTAGTCATATTCCGCTACAATTCCTTATATTTCCTTTGATGTTTATTTCATTGCAGACAGCATGAACGCAAGATAATTTATGGGTTTTTTTCCTGGTCAACCTTATTTCATTTGTTAATAAACATCAATTATTGCATTTCAGGCCTGTAACACATTCCAATAAAAAAGTTGGAACAGGATCAATTTAGGGCTAGTAATGAGGTAAAACAAAAATGAAATGATGTGATTTCACACAGGTAATGTCAACAGGTGATTATAATCATGATTTGGTACAAAAGCGGTATCCACGAAAGGCTGAGTCTTTGAGGAGAAAATATGTGCAGAGGATCTCCAGTTTCTCAACAAATGTGTGAGAAAGTTATTGAAATATTTAAAAACAATGTTCCTCAGAGAAAGATTGAAAGGGATTTACATATTTCTCCCTCTACACTGCATAATATCATTAAACAATTCAAGGAATCTGGAAGAATTTCAGTGCGTAAAGGGGAAGGGCGCAATCCTAAACTCAAGATTCGTGATCTCCGATCCCTTAGACTGCACTGCATCAAGAACCATCATTCATCAATTGCAATTTAATTCCTCCGTTATGCACATAAAAGAATGCATACTGCAAGGAGACGGCAGTACCAACATTATAGAGTAGCTCCTATAACGACAGCAGGTATGCTTAAGTATACTGTCCTTTGGAATGATAGTACAGTTCTTTAACATAGCCAGAATTTCATTTGTGTCATAACTGTTATATCAAGTTATATATGATATGTTATTACGGGTATCTTCTTGGTTTTTTACGTGTCTTTGGTCCGTGCTACATCCACACAATCAAGTTTCACCATTTGGAATCGGACTGAGACCCACCTATTCAGGGGGTCTCTGCTTGTTTGGTGTGCACCAAGGTTCGGGTGGCAGTATTCACACTTGTTCAAATAAGTTTTACTAACGAAATAAATCGCATCAGGGTCCATTTTAATCGAACTAAACATGCCAAGCGTGAACACACCCTAAATGGTCTCCCTTCTTACTTCAGTTGTTCTGTTATTTATTCTTCTGTTAAATTCCTCCACTGAAATAGCGAAAAAACAACATACTCATTGCTTTAGGGCATTATGTAAAAACAATCTCATCTGAAATGAGAAACTGGACCACAGAAGAGGATCAGTATGCATAAAAGGCTGAGTCTCTGAGCAGCAAAGATGGGCAGATGATCTCCAGTTTGTCAACAAATGTGTGAGAAAATTATTGAGATGTTTAAAATCAGTGCTCGTCAAAGAAATATTGAAAGGCATTTGCGTATTTCTCCCTCTACATGGTATAATATCACTATACAATTCAAGGAATCTGGAAGACTATCAGTTAGGGCTGAACGATTAATCATTTTTTAATCGAAATCGTGATTTGAATGGATGCGATTTTCCAATCGCAGGAGCTGCGATTTGAATTAGCCAATAGCCTGCAAGTATCACCAGTGAAAATCCCACCCAAAAAAGAAGGTGTGAACTGCCTGCTGATGACCAATCTGAAGCTGCTAGTCATGCATATCCACCAGAAGCTATTAACATTAACAAGAAAGTAAAAAATAAAACAAGCAGCATGGCACTCGATGTCGGGAAAAAGATGAATGTTTCACATGACCAAGCGAGCCTAGTGGACGAGTTGGTACCAAAGAAAAATTGCACATCGTATGTATGGGAGCATTTTGGTTTCAGGAAAACTGACATTCACCAAAAACAGGTACTGTGCAAGACATGTCAGGCATCAGTGCTAACCTCACGGGGCAACACCACTAACCTCTATCGACATCTGAAGAAGCATCACAAACAGCTCTACGATGAGTGCATGTCTAAAAGGTCCAGGGATCAATCCCTACCTCACGCACAATTGCCTAGTGCCACGGCCAGGCAAACCTCCGTTACACAGGCGTTTGATCGCATATGAAAAAAGCTCGCGGAGGCACCGTGAGATAAGACGCTATCACGAAGTACCTGGCTAAAGACATGGTACCGATTTACACAGTGTCCAAAAATGGCTTCCAAAACCTTCTCTTAACTCTTGATAAAAGATACCCTCCCGCACATACTTTAGCCAAGTCGCTATACCAGAACTGTACGCTACATGTAGGAATGAAGTTGAAACGGAACTGAGAAGCGTGGATTACTACGCGACAACAACAGATATGTGGTCGAGCCGAACCAGTGAACCTTATCAAAGCCTCACTGTTCACTTCATAAGTGAGAATTTTGAATTAAAGAGCCGTTGTTTACAGACGTCGTACTTTCCTCTTTGACCATACGGGGGAGAGAACATCGCTAATGGATTAAAAGACGCATTGGCTAACTGGGGTTTAAATGAAGAGGGGCAAGTGTGCACAACCACAGATAATGCCTCGAACATGATTAAGGCAGTCGAATTAAACGAGTGGACCAGGCTACAATGTTTTGGCCACAGACTCCATCTTGCGATCGGTAAGTGTCACATTAAATGATATTAAAGAATATTGAACATGCTGTCACGTTCTTTCTCTCTCCATCTCTCTCTCAAATATGATGTCACATTCTCTTTCTCTGTTTTCACATTATGCTAGGCTCATTTTTAAATCAACAATCTGTCAACAATATATATATATATATATATATATATATATATATATAAATTTATTTAGATTTTATTTATTTATTTAAATTTTTTTCAGAAAATGCACTTAAAGATGACCGAGTTGACCGAGCAGTGTTTGTAAGAAGCTGGTTGGCCATTTCTCTGCCAGCTGGAAAAAGAAGACTGCTCTGACAGCAGCTCAGAAAGAATTCAACCTTCCTAAACATTCACTAATTACAGAGTGCCCGATGAGGTGGGGAACCAAAGAGAAGATGATTGAAAGGGTTCTGGAGCAAAGTAGGGCCCTAACTCATGTGCTGTCAGCTGATAGGAGGGCACGCCACCTAGTACTCACTTGGCAAGACACAGAGGTTCTAGAGTCAATTCACAAGGCACTGCATCCTCTCCAAGAATTTACTGATGCACTATCAGGAGAAGAATATGTCAGTATTTCATATCTGAAGCCAGTGCTCCACCTTTTAAAAACAAAAACACTTGCAGAGGATCCAGATGACACAGACCTGACAAAGTCAATCAAGTCTAGAGTCATTGGCTACCTGCAGGATAAATACAACGATCCGGCCACACAAGAACTGCTCGACATTGCATCATTCTTAGACCCCCGATTCAAGACTAACTATATCAGCAAAGAAAATATCCATGCTGTTAAAGTTAGATGAAGGCAGAGATGGAAGAACGAGCAAGGAAGGTAAATAAATGGTTAGGGTTTGTAAAGATGATGCCTTCTATATAAGTAATATTACCAATTACAGTTATTGGTCATAAAATGTGCACGTTTTAAAAATTAAATTAGAAAAATATTGGGTTTTATTAATTTTTTTAATTATACAGGAGAAGAGATCACGTGTTACAGAGACACAGAGTTTAACAGCCTCACCTGAAAAGCCAAAGAGATCACTTGGCAGCTACTTCAAGAGTACTCCTATGTTTCCGGACTCATCTGTTCAGCTTAATGATGCCATTGAAACAGAGCTAAACAGCTACTTGTTAACACCCACCATTGATGGAGAAGAAAATCTCCTGGTGTGGTGGAAACTTCACCAAGTGAACTTTCCAAGATTGAGCAGGCAGGCCCGCAAATATCTTTGTGCACCAGCAACAAGTTCCCCCTCAGAAAGGCTCTTTAGTGCAGGAGGAAACATTGTAAAATGTCAGCGTTCATGCCTTAAGCCACATAAAGTGGACATGCTCGTCTTTTTGGCAAGAAACCTGTAATCACTGGTTTGACTGTACATGCAAACATTTGAAGATACTATTTTTGCACCTTATGTGCGAAAAAACTGTGACTTACTGTTATTTATTTTAAACTCTATAGGGCACTTTCCCATACAAGGGATTAGGCCTAGTCGTAGACTATATTTTCCTTTGAATGGGAGATCTCCATTCAAAATGCGGAGTAGTCTAGGACTAGGCTGAATCCTTGTCAGGGAAACTGGCCCTATGTTAAAACTGAGACATTTTAATTTCAGCTTTCTGCGGCGTAACCGTCAACTGCCTATATTTGCAAGTAATTTGATGTTTCATTCATGTTGCACACATTTGCTGTTATTGTTAAGATTGTTACTGATGTGGCAGTTAAACATTTATGTGAATTTATGTTATTTATTTTGTAGGTGTTGAAATTTAAAAATAAAACTGGCAACTGCATTTAATCTGGGAACCCTGGGAATCTTTTTATGTAAAAACAAGGTTATAATTATATTTGACAGATATGTTAACCACTAATACAGGTTTTGGGTTTAAATCGCAATCGCAATATTCTGTGGAAAAATCGCAATTAGATATTTTACCCAAATCGTGCAGCCCTATGTATAAATATGTATTGGGTACCCCATGGTAATCCTACTGGCTTTATCATACATAAGTGTAATTGCACTAAGACCTCTATACCATGGTGGGAGTGCCTGTTCTACTTCTGAGAATTTGCATGAGTAATAGGCCACTGGCTGCCTTCTCTCTAAAACCTTTGACTCTTGCATCAGAACTGCAGTAGCAAAATCTTGATCATGCGCGACAAACAATTGAAATGGTTGACTATAATCAGAAAGTTTTAGCGCAGGAGCCTGTTGTAATTCCCTTTTAATATTTTCAAAGGCTGCACCAGCTTCGTCTGTCCACAGCAACTGTGCATGCAATTTAGTATGTCCCGCGTGTTTTATCAAATGACGCAACCTTACTGGCGTAGAACTCAATCCAATCTGAACTGTACCCCGTTAATCCCAGAAATTTCATCATACTACGTACTGTCAGTGGCTTTGGTGCCTTAGCAATTGCTTCTAAATGATCATCTGAGATCCACTTTTGTTCCTCTGAAATTTTTCCGAGCCAAATACTCTACCTCAATCTGACAATACTGTAGTTTAGTCAGTGAAGCTATAAGTCCCTTCTCAGCCAAACTTGTAAGCACTGTAACAGAGTCACTGTGACATGTTGACTCATCAGGAGAACAAATCAGAATATCATCAACATATTGGATCACTGTACTTTTTAATTTTGGCAACACGCTGCCCAGTTCTTGTTTTAGGACTTGATTAAAGACATGTGGTGAATGTTTAAACCCTTGGGGCATACGCGTATAAGTAAATTGTTGCCTTCTAAATGTAAAGGCAAACAACGGCTGGCTTTCTAAAGCTAGCGGAACACTAAAGAAGGTGGAGCACAGATCGATCACAGTGAAATGCGTGGCATCAGGTGGTACATTCGTTAACAATGTGTGAGGATTTGGGACTTCTGCAACATAATCTTCCACTATATCATTTATGGCCCTAAGGTCATGTACCAAATGGTATTTCTGACCATCAGCTTTTAAGACTGGATGTATTGTTGTGTTTGCTGGAGAGTGAATGGGTTTTAATACCCTTGCATTTATTAAGCCTTCTATTGTTTTTGCTATACCCTGTTCTGCTTCTGGTTTTAACGGATATTGGGGCTTATAAGGCAGATGACAATTAGGCCTAATTCGTACTCTAACTGGTTGGGTCCCCTTAATTAATCCTACATCTGTGTCATGTTGAGACCAAAGTTGATTTGGTACCTTAGTCAACATGTCAGCTTTTGGGTCCATCCCCCTTTCCCCTTGATAAAGTTCAGTATAAACGGGAATTTTCACTATCTGTGGTATTCCTAGAGCCATTATACTGACTGCTATCCTGATATAATTTCTATCCGTGCTAATGCTAACACAGGGGTATGTTGTCTGAATATATTCTTTTAATTGCTTCTCTAATCATGGGGCCTAAATGCTTACTTTCATATCCTTCACTTATCAGCAAACCAATATGGGGTTTAGAATGTCTAAGACCATATTCTTTTCTCAAATATTCACTGGGCTCTATACTAAAGGCAGCTCCTTTCCGACCTGTGAATGTAAATTGCTGAGCCCTTGAGTTGCACGGACTTGGGCTGTTTGGATATCCATCGACTGTCACGATCGGGATTGTCATCCTCCTCTTCATGGTACTGAACTGTGCAATGCTTGGGTGTTACAGGTTCTCTCACATTACTAAACTGTGATTGGGCAAAACTTCTTGAAAAGTTCAAAGGCCTTCTTTACTTCATGATCAATTTGTCCAAGCCAGTAAACAGTCTCATGCCAGGCTCCTTTGACCTCCTTTGGTTTGCTTAATAGCATTTGAGGGCTAGGCGGGTCATATGTAGTTATTACCACTCCGTCTGGAGTACACAGAATTTTGCAGTTCAATTGACACAAGACGTCTCTTCCTAGTAAATTATTTTTTTTTGGCCAAGTATTTTTTATTGGAAAAGTATAATGTAATATGTACAATCACAAAAATACCATTTACATGTTCTATTTTTTTGTTTGTTTGTTTGTTTATAACAGAACAAACAAAGAAAAAGAAAAAAACAAACAACAACCCCACCCCCACACTCCATCCCCGCCCGGCTCAACACGACCAACAGACATATTAATGGTTGTTTAGGCAACACAGAAGGCACAAAAAACAAAACAAAGGAGTGAGAATTTTTTTTTTTAAAAGACAAGCACACAGTCAATTAGGTAAAACCTTTAAATTAGTGAAATAGGTGATAAAAGGCTGCCACTTGTAGAAACATTTGGCTGTACATCCCCTTAACGTGTATTTAATTTTCTCAAGTTTTAAAAGAACATGACATCTTTAAGCCATTGGGAAATAGAAGGATATTTGGTAGACTTCCATTGCAATAATAAGGAACGTCTAGTTAGTAGGGATGTGAAGGCTATAATGTCCTTTTGTGTTGAGTTAAGTGAGAGTGAAGTGTCAGAAACACCAAATATGGCGATCAGGTTGAAGGTTGAAGATTAACCCCAGGAACAGTGGACATAGTCAAAAAGTACCCAGCCCAGAAGCCTTTCAGCCCAGGACAAAGGAAAAACATATGGCTAAGATGACAGGGAAAGCCATGGCACTTATCACATTTGTCTTCCACTTCCGGATATAATACAGACAATTTAGACTTGGAAAAATGCACCCTGTGTAAAACCTTAAACTGAATAAGTCCAAGACAAGCACAAGAAGTGGTAGATCTTATCCTCTCTATGGCCTGTTCCCAGGAATCCTCATGTATTTGAATTTCCAATTCCCTTTCCCATTTACACTTGGGTTTAGCATCTGATTGGTTGCCAAAAGCTGAGATGATGTTATACAACTTTGAAATAATTCCTCTGTTGTGAGGAGCAGATGAAAGCAAAGTTTCCCATCGTTGTTCTGGAGGTAAAGAGGGAAAATTAGAGAAACACTTCGACACAAAATTGCGAGCTTGGAAATAGCAAAATAGATGAGAACCAGGAAGGTCATAACGGGATGACAAATTGGAAAAATTATCAAATATACCATCTAAATATAAATGTTTGAATTGTGTAATCCCCTTGTCAAACCACACTGAAAATGTTGAATCTGAAAGTGATGGAGGAAATAAATGGTTGTTATTTAAAGGTCCTAAAGAAGATGCAGCCATAAATTTTAAGTACCGTCTAAACGGATACCAGATCTTGATAGTGTTAAGGGACCACTTGATTATCTGTATATAGGGAGGGTTTTATAGGTAAGGAAGAATAAAGTCAAGCAGATAAAGAGGACCCCCTACAGGATCAAAGCTTCAATTTACACCATGAGAATTCGGAATATTTCAACAAATAGTTTGTGAATGTGAGCAGCCCAGTAGTAAGTTAGAAAGTTAGGTAATGCAAGTCCTCCATTAAGTCTGCATCTTTGCAGTAAAGTTTTGCGAACCCTAGGTGATTTCCCACCCCAAATAAAAGAACAAATTACCCTATCCAGTGAGTCAAAAGAATGTTTTGGCAGAAAAAGAGGAACTGACTGGAATAAAAACAGTAATTTTGGTAAAATATTCATTTTGACTACATTAATCTTGCCAATAAATGAAAGGGGAAGGTTACCCCATCTTTGAATATCAGAAGTAATCTTCAAAATAAGGGGAGTGAAATTAGCAGATGCAAGGCCAGCCAATGAACGAGTCACATTGATACAGAGGTATTTAAGCCCAGATGGACTAAATTGAAAAGGTAAATCTGACTGTTGAAGACAACATGCTGCAGCATTAACGGGGAAGCACTCACTTTTCCCCAAATTTAATTTATAACCTGAAAAAGTGCTAAAGTTCTCCAAAACAGCAGGGATAGAAAGCGTAGGATCAGTTATATACAATAACAAATCATACGCATACAGCAATAGTTTATATTCAACTCCATTACGGGTGACTCCTTTGAATAAAGGTCAAGATCTTAATGTGATAGAGAGAGGCTCAATAGCAATGGCAAAAAGCAAAGGTGACAACGGGCACCCTTGACGAGTTCCACGTCCAAGAGGAAAATAATCAAAATAAACATCATGTGTGTGGACACTAGCCTTAGGGGACGAATAAAGGAGGTGAATCCAAGAGATAAATTTATCACCAAATCCAAATTTCTTTAAAACAGCAAACAAATATTCCCACTCTACCCTATCAAACGCCTTTTCAGCATCCAAAGAAATCAACAGTTCCGGTAGTTCAGCCAAAGGTTTTGAATAAATTATATTTAAAAGTGTACGAGTATTAAAAAACAATTGGTGGCCCTTTATAAACCCATTTTGCTCTTTGGAAATAATATGGGGGAGCACATCCTCAAGACGGGATGCAATTATTTTAGCCAACACCTTTGCATCAGCATTAAGCAAAGACAAAGGTCTGTAGGAACCACAGGAAGTTGGATCCTTGTCCTTTTTGAGAATGAGAGCAATAGTGGCTTGTGTCAAAGTTGGTGGTAATGAACCACTATCAAAGGAGTCATTGAATACGGATAATAGTAACGGAGCCAATTTGCCATTTAATGCTTTGAAAAATTCAATAGGAAACCCGTCAGGACCTGGGGCTTTGTTGGATTGCATAGCTTTAATTGCATTTGATACTTCTAAAAGGGAAAGTGGGGAGTCCAAATGTCTGGCAGTATCAGTGTCAACAACAGGATTCGAAAGGTTCCAAAGAAATGTGCCCAATTTAGTGTTGTCTGCAGGAGACCCAGTTGTATATAATGAAGAGTAAAATGATTTAAAAATGGCATTAATTTCCAAAGGACCCGTAGTAATAATTCCATGAGTGTTTTTAATACTCGGTATCAAACGGGAAGTGGCCTGCCGTCGCAGCTGGTGAGCCAGCAAACGGCTAGCCTTATCACCGTGTTCATAATATGAGCAGCGACTGCATAGTAATAACGTTCTGCCTCTTTAGTTGAAATGAGATCGAATTCTGCCTGTAAATCAAAACGCTGCTTAAGTAATTCAGGAGATGGGTACTGTGCATATCTTTGATCGAGGTTATTAATCGCAGATCTAAGTTCATTGAGCCTAGCATTAATGTTTTTATTTGAGAGAGTGGAGTAAGAAATAACTTGACCTCTCAGGTAACACTTTGAAATGAATTCGCAAAATTCTTTGTCTGCTAAAAGTAGAGTGTTAAATTTCCATAGCGGTGGGCTACATTTATATGTAGAAAACTGAATATCTAATAATAAAGGTGAATGGTCAGATATCACAATACCTGAATAGTCAGTAGAATTTACGCAGAAATTAAGTGTTCTGTCAATGAAAAAATAATCAATCCTAGAATATGAACAGTGTGCTTGAGAGAAGAAAGATCTCCACGGATCAACAAGACCATTTTGGTTCATGAAATCAGAGAATATATTTGACATAGCAGATTGGGTCAAAGTAAGAGGATTGGACCGGTCCAGAACTGGGTCAAAAACACAGTTTAGATCCCCTCCAAAGATCAGAAGGTGAGTATCCAAAAAGGGGATATTACTTAGCAACCTGTTAGCAAATTCGACATCATCAAAGTTTGGAGCATAGACATTTACCAACACAACCTTTTTTTGCATTAGGGTGCCAGCAACTATGAGGTATCTTCCATTCCTATCAGCTATAACATCAGTAGATGAACTAGACTGTAGACTGAACTTTTTTGTTAATTAAAATGGCTATTCTCCTAGCTTTTGAATTGAAATTTGAGTGGAAGACTTGACCTACACAAGGGCAGTATAACCTGCGGTGATCTGTATTACGTAGGTGAGTCTCCTGCAGAAACACCAAATCAGAGTTTAAAGATTACAAATGTGCAAAAACCCTGGATCTCTTAACAGGATTACCCATACCTCCGATATTCCAGCTAATAAATCTGAGAGGTGTGCCTAACCCAGTGAAGCTGGGATCTATATTGCCACTAACCATTTAAATTTAATTTAAAAAAACCTACACAAATGCAACTGGTCGTGAAAAGCCAAGGCGGGGCACCCTCCCCCCAGTATGAACCCCTAAACACAAATACACCCAAGGTCTCCATATAACTAAACAAAGGAGACAGCAGTATTTCCCTCAGTAACCAAAAGTCGTTCACACGAATGTTGAACTACTCGGAGAATATGCGGAGCAAAGCAACAGAGAAAGAGAGAAAATGACCCCCCGCCGATATCAACATAATACAACAGTATGTACGCACTTGTAAACACAATACCTTTAAACCCAAAACTCACATTACCAAATTCCCCAAAGGTGAAAATTCTAACACAACATCAAAGATGACCACCTTACTAATTCAAATCAAGTTCCCAAACTGATCAAATAGATACAGTAAGGCACGTACAAAGACAAATAAATTGCAGAAGGCCCCAAATCCTGTACTAACAGATACCAAAATCCTAGAATGAGGTAGAGCTGATCTGGTCTGAAAATATATGAATCAAATTAAAATAAAATAACAAAACACCGAAAATGTACTACAGTCTAGTTATTTAACAGAAACCAATAAGATTAAGGATAAAGTTGCTTGCAATAAACAAACAATACGATTATTATTAACCTAGTTAGTGCAACTCTAAGCAATAATAAAGCACATACCTGGAAGGAAAAAAAAAACTATTAGAGTTCACCTAGGAATCAAAGTTTTCACATAATTACTGGCTTCCTCAGCTGAAACGAAGTCCTTTTCGAGACCGTTGTATGTAATACGAAGTCGTGCTGGATGAAACAGACCATACCGAGCCCCGTCAATGCCATGAAGTTGGCGCCTGACCTCGTTGAATGCAGCTCAAGCCTGAGCTATCTTAGCAGTGTAATTGGGAAAGACAGATATGTTAAAGTCTCTCACTTTGATATGTCGAAGCTCTTTAGCACGGCGAAGAATGTCAACACAGTCACTGTGATAGTGAAATCTGCATACAACCGCACGTGGGCGATCTCCGGGCTTGGGTTTGGGTTGAAGGGACTGGTGAGACCGGTCCAAAAGCGGCTACTTCTCTAAACCAAACACTTTGGTCAGCAACGCAGCCACAGCAGCAGTGGTAGAGGTGTCAGGCCCCTCCGGTATACCCACTATCCTAATGTTGTTACGCCGTGACCTGGATTCCAGGTCCTCACATTCATTTTCCAGCTTGGTGACGTTGGCTGTGAGGCGCTCGATAATGGTCTTCATCCCGGCGACATCGTCGGAGCACGCGGATAGTGTATGCTACATCTCTCCGACCATACTTTTTATGTCGGCCATGTTAGCATCGATAGCAGCTTTATCGTTCGCCAACTGTGTCTTCACCGCTTGGAGCTCGAACTTAATAGTAGCCAAAGCATCCCCAAGAGTTTCCTGAAGTTCTTTTTTAAAGATTTCTGCAATGTCATTCCTCAACGAGGTCAGCAACTCGAGTTTTAGGGCAGCTATGTCGAGGTTGGCATGCGTGGAGACGACTTCAGTCGGAACGGGCAATCCAATCAAGGCAGTGGTCTCGACACGTGGACTGGGCCGCAGCTGTGTCTGAATAGTAGAACGAGTCTTAACGTTCTTTCCAGCCATTTCAGGCAAACCAAAGTTAAGGCTTAACGACCGGAAAGTACTATAAAGTCAGATAATAGTGGATATGTGACCAAACAGCGCAGATAAATTACAATTTTAATTGAAATCGGCAGGAGCTTCCAAACTCACGTCCTACTCCATAAATGCTCAGCAGCGCCCCCTTCCTAGTAAATTAACTGGGGTACTTGCTGATACTAATATGGCTACTTTCACTTCTTGTTGTCCAACTCGTATATTGATAGGGTTTGTCATGGGGATCAGCTGCGTTTGTCCCGAGAATCCAGTGGTCTTCACAAACTGTTCAGACAGGGGAAGATGAAGAGCTTCGTGAGGTTTAATACAGGTATGGACTGCACCTGTATCAACCATCATTTGTATTTTCTTTCCTTCAACGCGAACCTGCAGCATAGGTTCAGCTTCGGGTTTCTGACTGATGACAGATAGCTGCCCCTCCCCCCTTTTTTCTCTGGGCACCTCTAATATCCTTCCGGTCTCCTTTGCCAAGGATTGGCCGGACCGGTCTCTCCTTGTTGCACTTGTGGGACGTGTGGGTACTGGTGATATTCTTGCTGATACCCCATCTGATTTCTCTGGGGTTGCACGTATTGGTTGTATCGCGGTGGGTACCCCCCTTGAAACCATTGTTGATCTTGTCTCTGTGGCTTTCTGCATTCTCTGGAGATGTGTTTTCTCAGTCCACAATTCCCACAGATGGCACCCCTTCCTCCATATCCTCCTCTGGATTGTCCACCAGACCCTCGGCCCCTGGGTGCTGCCTGATAGATGACCATTGGTTGGGACTGAATAGGTGAGGGAGGATGACTTTCTACTTGTGCTTGGGGCGTTGTCTGCGGCATTTTGGCTACCGCTTGCACCGCTTGGCTGACTGCTTCCTTTATGGCCTCTTTCAGGCCTGGAGTCTCCTCCGTTGTCTCTCCATTCACAACTGCGGGGTGTAGTTTCTTGATGTTGTTGTTTAGTTGAAGTTGTGTCAGCTTTCTGTTCTCTGCCATGTCTTGTTCTTTGAGGTGTTGCTTTTGTCTCTTGTATCTTTCATACACGTGACTCACATGCTCACAAAACAAGTTCAGTGGCATTGACTTCAATCCTACCACTTTGTCCAACTTGTTGATCACCCCAAGTAGTAAACCTTTCAGTAAATTTTCTCTGCAGACTACTCTCAATAGGGGATCGAGTTCAGGATCTTTTCCCAGGTCCTGTTTCCAACGTCTCACATGTTGATGTATATACTGGCTTAAGTTTTGTCCGTCTTTAACTGGGTCAGCATACAACATGTCAGGACTCACTCGGGTGGGGAATCTTTTCTTTAGCGCTTCACATATGTCCGTTCTGACCTTACTGAAGGCATAACCGTCATACACATTGTCCATGTCGTCGGCTATCTCTGGGAGGTGGGCCTCACGCAGTACTTCCTTTGTTGTAGGTAGCCCTATCGTTCAGGCTAATAAGGCTTTCACATCCCCCACAGCCAACGCGGTCCCCTCTGTCAGCTCTTCCAATTTTGCAATCCATCTATATGCACCTTCAGTGATGTCTGGCAGCTTTTCCACCAGGACTTCTGAGTCTGTCGTCGACCAGGGAACATACTGTTCAGACCCTTTTTTCAGGATCAATGGAGCGTGTATCTTCACTTCTGCATCTACCTTTCTGCCTTGCTTTTCTTTTAACACTCTGTCCAGCTTCTTATGCTTTTCCTGGATACGTGCAGAAGGCTGTTGTTTCCAGGTTTGTTGTCTAGTTGTAACTTTGCTTGCTCCAGATCTCTGAATTTCCTCTGGGCTCAGCTCTTTTTCAGAGCCCTTTTCGGAGTCGTCACTTTCTCCTCCTTCATCTTGTCCTTCGTCTCCTTCTCTCTCTTCATCAATAATTTCTAAAATCACTTTCGCTTTCGACGTCCTGAATTCCTGCAAATCCTCTTTTTCTTTCCCCAGACGCCTTTCTCGGTCACATAAATCATGTTCTGCCTTCCTTATCCATTTTTCAATGCTTTTCCTCTTGTCTTCCAATACCTTCAAATCCTCTGTCTTCGCCAATTCTTCTTCCTGAATTCTGCCATGGATATTCTCTTCTCGGGCCCGTAGGGTTTTTCAAATCTTCCAGCTTTTGGTTCTTATCTGCTTTATAACTTCCTCTCATCTGTTGTTACACTTATTGCTTCTTCATACCGGGCAACTGCATGTGCCCTCTCCTCGCTGGATATAAGGGCCTGTCCATGCATGTCAATAACCTGTTGTATGCATTGTTGCACTGGGTGGGAATCAGTTGGAGCCATAGGAACTACATATGGAGGGGGACTCTCAAGCTTTTCCCATTCTTTCTCTTGTTGTTCAGCTATCTCCGCTGCCTTTTTTCTGTAGGACCTAACCAAATGGAGTTCTCTAGCTCGCTTTAATTTCCGTTTATTAATTTTAGCGCTTGCTTTATACTCTTTAACATCTCGTTTCAATCATGCACACATTTTATCACTCCAGGTACCCCCTGAGACCAACCATACAGAAATTGCTTAGTGCGTTCAGCCCATTTTTTATCATGTTTTTCAAATCTTTTCCCAAAGCAAGATTCTCTTTTAATTAAAGCTCCAGGACCGTCAATTCACTGTACTTACCAAGAGACATAGCTTCACTGAGGACACTACTGTAAAAGTTGTAAAGTTGACTGGAATTTGTACTAGAGTTATTACCTTGTCCACAGTGTTTATGCAAGCCTCAAAGCTGTATTTGTGCTAACCATGATTCTACCTTGCGTTCACTTGTTGCGTTTTCAATTTGCACAAACCCTGGATGTTTCAGAAGTTCCCTTGAATACGTAGTGTGACTGGACCACAAGCAAGTTCCCACTCCCCCAATCTCTATGATTATTACACTAAACCTTTTTAGCAACAAAAATTGATAGCCTGTTTCAGTAACGTCCACTTTCATAAAAATAGTCTTCAGCTGAAAACCGTTTGATAATTTATACACTTATATACAGGTTTTACTACCTTTAATAACGCAATCCTGGTTTGTTTTAAATCCTTTCCAGTTTGGACTGAGCGTTGTAAGGTAATCTGCCCTATCCCCTATCTCACTATCAGTCTACGGCTCTAATTTAGCAAATCTATGCCCTTCCCATGCACCGAGTTGGTAGAAAGGTAAAACCACTGTTTGTAGACGCCTCTGATCTTTATTGGGTTTTTGTTTTTGTGAGCGAGGGTTTTGGACCTCGCCTAGTAGGGGATAAACGTAGCGCTTTAGCTAGGAAGACCGAGGAAGTGACAGGATCTAGGTCCCCACCCCCGATACTTTTAGTCTCAGTACTTACCTTGGTAAGTATGTAGGTGCCTATCTTGCTGCAACATAAGCGAATGCTCAAGGTGTGGCGAGGTGGGCTTCAGGAAATAGGAGAGTCACGGGGAAACCTGAAGTGTAACCTGAGAGCTGAATATGCAAAGATTACTCAGTTTGGACCCACCCTCCCCAGACCTAGCAAGACAGGTGAGACGCCCCTACTCCTAGGTAAATACATAACACACACAACAAAGGTCAGAGGTGAAACAAATTAAACTATTTATTTTCAACCTTTAATTTCCCTGTAAGGCTTTAGACCTTTTAGTTACACAGGCTTGTTCTTGCAACCAGGGATGGTGAGAATGTGTGTAAGATGGTTTTGTTGGTAAGTCTTTTACAAGTCCGTGTGTGAAAGAGGGTGTATGTGTGTGTGTGAGTGCGTGTGTGTAAGTGCGACGACAGAAGTCCTTAAAGATTCCCACGAAAACAAAATGTACAATTTACAGTAAAACACCAAAAAACTATTATTATGCAAACAACAGTACACTCCCACAAAATTGCGCTGAACATTTCCAACCTTTAAACCTTTTTCAAGAGAGAAAACTGTCTCGGGAAGATGTCTGATTGGCAGGGTACCTTACTTTAGCCGTCAGTAGAACGAATCCGTGTGGCAGTGAAGTCACTGCCCTGGACAGACGCACAAGAGATGACACACGCTGAGACTTTCTCGCCAAAGATGGTTGAGGGTTCCAGCCTGCAGCTCTACACCACTTGAACCCGGGCCACGCTGCACTCGAGATCCACAGGAACGCCGGCTCCGAAGCAGGGATACACCACACCCAGGGTCCACAGAGAAGCAGAGAGCTCCCTAGCTGCTCGACAGGGACAAAGATGGTCCGTAGTTTGGCGACGCTTGGGGCCCATACAGCTGCACTTCACCAGAAGCCGCCACACGCACCGCGTAGTAAAGGCGGGAAAACCGGTTGCAAAGCTGAACCACCTCGACGTGATGGAAGGATTAAATGATACACCAAGCATTAGCTGTCCCTCCAAAACACAGAAAAAACTTCCTCTAGCTTTCACTCACAGTAGTGCTGATTATCACAATATTTAGCCTCAGACTGACGACTCACGTCACGTTTCGCTGTCCACTAGCGCTCATGCGTCCCAGGAGCAGAAGTTTAAAACAGCGCCAAAAGCGCTACCATATACCGGAAGAAACAACAAGTCATCAACTTCAACAATCACAAACTGAACTGCCTCCGAGTCCTTATTTGAAGTTAATCAGAGATCAGTAACATATATCAACGCAAAATTTCCGAACTAAAGTTAATCAAGTCAAGTCAAATCTATTTATATAGCGCTTTTTACAATGGAGCATTGTCTCAAAGCAACTTTACAAGTTTAGATTATCTCCTAATAACTACGTCCAATTCCAAATTGAGCAAGCCTAGGGCGACAGTGGCAAGGAAAAACTCCCTGAGTGTTATAGGAAGAAACCTTGGGAGGACCAAGACTCAAAAAGGGACCCAACCTCCTTGGGCGGCGTAGATGATAAATCTAAGAGCGAAACTAAAGTCATGGAGTCAAAGTTCGAATAAAATGTGAAGTATGCACATCGGCATTAAGTGGCCGGTATGGTGCGGCTGGAGAGCTGAGGACGGAAGCAGTTGAACTGGAAGGCTGCAGCAAATGAACATCAATGTGGTGGGGCGGAACCAGCCACCGAACACAGCTCTGAGAGAAAACAGAAACTGCAATTAGTTTATTGATTAAGAGCACATTGTCGTATTAACAATCATTGATGCCAGTCCAAATCACTGATGCCCAGTGTGAGCCATGAGACCCCGGCGCATTAGCTATGCAGCATGCTTAGAAAAGAGGAGAACCGGTAGGAAACACAGCCAAGAGGATCACATGGAGACAATTGGCAACCCACACCGGGAGGCAGAAGACAGCAACCCTCTTCTTCTATCACCATAAGACTCTTTGACTATGAACACCCAGCTCTGCCCTTATTCTAGAAGCAAGATACACGTGTCAAGATCACGAGGGACCGGAAGCCCAGTTTCAGCCCAGACTGCCCACTCCACTCTCGACACTCCAGGCTAGCGGACAGGCAGGCCGACCAGACCTGACTCCAGACTCCGGCCCCAGTGACCCAAGCCATGCATCCTGATCTAAATCTTGTCAAAAGCCTTTGTAAATAAGTATGTCTTTAGCGTAGACTTAAAACTTTGGAGAGTGTCTGAGTCTCGAACGAAAGTGGGAAGTTTATTCCATAGTTGGGGGGCCATGTATGAGAAAGCCTTTCCCCCGACTGTGACTTTTTTAATTCTAGTAACTAAAAGAAGTCCTGTACCCTGAGAACGAAGCAGACAAGTTGGATTGTAAAACTCTAAGAGTTCACTCAGATAATGTGGGGCCAGGCCATGTAGAGCTTTATAAATTATAAGAAGTATTTTGTAATCAATACGGAATTTGACTGGTAACCAGTGCAGTGATGATAGAACAGGAGTGATATGATCAAATTTTCTAGTTCGAGATAGCACTCGGGCAGCTGCATTCTGAACTAACTAAAGTTTATTTACTAGAGCATCCAGTAAGTAAGGCGTTACAGTAATCCGACCTTCAGGTTATAAACGCATGAACAAGTTTCTCTGCATCATTAAAAGAGAGGATATTTCTAAGTTTAGCGATATTTTGTAATTGAAAGAAAGCAATTCGAGTGATGCTGCTAATGTGTGCATCAAAGGAGAGATCTGAATCAAATGTGACCCCTAAGTTTTTTACAGACGGACTTGGCAATACTGGACAGCCATCTAGATTTAGGATAGATGTAGCTAACCTGTCTCTCACAGCCTTGGGTCCTACCAATAGAACCTCAGTTTTATCAAAGTTAAGTAAGAGAAAATTAAATAACATCCAATCTTTTATTTCCTTTACACAGTCCTCAATTTTGTTGATTGTAAGGCTGTCATTAGGTTTGGCTGATATGTACAGCTGTGTATCATCTGCATAGCAGTGGAAACTAATGCCATGTTTGCGAATAACTGAGCCTAGTGGCAGCATGTACAGAGAGAATAAAAGCTGGCCAAGCACTGACCCCTGAGGCATGCCATACTTCACTTTTGAGAGCTTAGACCTTAGATTATTTATATGAACTGGTACCGGTCAGTTAAGTAGGATTTAAACCAAGAAAGTGCTGATCCCTTAATACCTACAGTATTTTCTAGTCTATTTAGTAAAACATCATGATCTATAGTGTCAAATGCTGCACTTAAATCTAACAGAACAAGAAATTAAAAACATCCCTTATCTGAGGACATTAACAAGTCATTTAGTACCCTAATTAATGCTGTTTCAGTACTATGATGCCAGACTGAAATGTTTCATAAATTTCCTTCCTTTGGAGGTAACTGCAGAGCTGCTAATAGACGGCTTTTTCTAAGATCTTTTACAGAAATGGTAGATTTGAAATTGGTCTAGAATTAGATATCACACAAGGGTCAGGATTGGCTTTTTTTAATCAGTGGTTTGATAACGGCACACTTAAAGGATTTGGGCACATAACCAAAGGTAAGGGATGAATTTAAAATAACTAACACTGGCTCTATAACACTGGGTAATACTTGTTTGAGTGAACGTGTAGGAATTGGATCTAATAAACATGTTGATGACTTAGACGAGCTGATCAGTGCGGATAGTTCAGTATTAGTAATTGGGGTAAAAGATTATTAAACTGATGTCTTCACTAGTGCTGCATCTGGAAGGTGGCTGAATAGTTTGGTGATGTGATGAGCATTGAGTTTTATGCCTAATGTTTTCTATCTTATTATTAAAGAAAGTCATGAAATCATTACTGTTAAAATTACACAGAACGTGAGAATCACTTTCTGTGGTTTTTTTTGGTAATTTGGAGACTGTATTAAAGAGAAATCTTGGATTATTCTTATTTTTCTCTATGATTTAAGAGGTGTATGCAGCCTTAGCTTTAGTGAGGGCATGCTTATACTCTGCCATGCTGTCCCTCCAAGCAATCTTAACACCCCCAATTTTTGCTATGCCTCCCCCCCCGACCCTTAGGGCTAGGGCGATTCGCATGACTGTATGCAGGAGGTGAGGCTTCATTTAAGGCTAAATATTCATCAGGTCTAATCCAAGTTTAAGGAGACCGATAGTGTGTAAGCATTTTTATCAGTGATTGATTTCATTTACAATACTGCTTTTGTTTGTAAGTGATCTAATGTTTAAGTGTAATCCTAGCTTTAAGTCTAAGGTTGTTATTTTCTTTGGGATCTATCTGTGTTATACTAATGATGTTATTAAAACAGACCTTTTTGAGATCGTTTACGTTTAGGACAGATGCGGGTAACAGACACAGTTTCAATAATGTTGGTTCTGGGTGACGGTGCATGGCTACCACAGACAGTTGGTTTTTAACCGGTCTTCGCTGCCTGACCCTGCTCTGGATAGTTCACCCCTTACAAAGACTATGGCAATGTTGCAGGAGATGAGCATCACCTCCCGAGTGGGGATGGACACCGTCCCATCCCAAAGGCCAGGCTACCCCTCAAACCTCAGAGCACACTACAAGCTCAAACAATCGCATTCGCCATGCTAAACCACTCTACAAAAGTCGCCTTATAACTCTGACTGACGAAGGCGTACTCATTAGCCGCCTACATGAATAACGATCACTAGAGAATCTGCGGCTCTCGAGTTTTATTACTAAGACTCGTTACAATGTCCGGCACTCCTGGCTCCGGGGATACAGAGAACTCTCGCTGCTGGGTCCTCTAAAGGTAGCAAGTTTCACGTGTCGTAAAATAGAGTCACCTTGATGACCAGAGTGCTTTCAACAAGGCTGCTTCAGTTTTGTGTCACTGAGGAGGGCAAACCTGTTGACACGTGAACAGTAACAATTTGAACAAGTGGTGCTCTCGTGAACTAGCCTTACGACTACGTTGCCGGATCGCTTCCCACCCACTTGTTCCTCTGCGAGGGCTCTGCCGGGCTGGGGCTCTAACTTCACCTGTGGCATCCAGATCTGCTAAGCTCGGAGGCTGAGCTAAGCCTCTCTAATGTCTGGATATGCGCCTCTAAAACTACATCTTCTCATCAGCTAGCTACAAGCCTACACCTATCACCCAAGTAAAATTTAACACTAAGGACGGACGAAGATAGCTAAACAGCCACTTTTTGGCACAGGGACAAGCGCAGCAGAATCCATTTTATACAATTTGGAATTAAAGGTACTTGGCTTCGGGTGGTGTTGTGGGGGTCCGAGTGAAGAACTGGTTCAGCTGCGCAGCCGTGTCCCAAAAAAAAAAAATGCAAGGCCACGATTAAGCATTAATACAAGTTAATACAAAACGTCACAAAAAACTAAGTCTCAGAAAGAAGGTGGGAAAAGACTGTAAAAAAAGTTATAAAACACACACACTACTGCAAAAGAAGACGGAACTCTGGTAATTAGCTAATGGCTACAAACACAAGCCGGTATACCTGTAAAGTTACTAAATAACGATTAGCGGCAAAAAAATATAATCCGCCGGTACGAGAAGAAAATGATTAAGATGTTGTAAAAACCTACTATATATACGATTATATACGATACAGATGCGATCGGGAATTAAAATAGCTCAAAGGTAATAAACTGCTAACAGCTACAAAACAGCGTGCGTCCTGTGCAATCAGGGAGAATGAGTCTGGGTTGCCAGATCCTCGCAATCCTCGCGTCAGTGGTCAGCGTTCTCTCAGCGTTCTCTCAGCAAGACCGCGATTCAGACGCCACACTCTCACTCTCCCGTGCACACACCAATTCTCTCTCATTCCCGCCCGCGAAGCACTCTGATAGGCTGAAGGTGCAGCCAATAGGAACGCAACAGGAACGCGATTTCAGCGTAAAAGCTTGGGTGTCTATTATCCGTTACATTTTGCCCTTCTTATCCTCCTGCTCATTTAAATGTTCAATAATTATCCAAAGACACAAATGCTGAAGTCACACTTTAATCATTAATATATTCTATTACTTTTCATGATTACGCACAATAACCTAATTAATTAATTTGAAATGCATATGACTTTTAGAAATGTCTTGAAAACACACAAAATGTAAAAAACAAAGGCACAAGTACTTTATTTTATAACTGCATCAGGCTTAAGCACACTTTATATGTCATTCAGGCTGCAAAATGTAAACTAGAAAGTGCAGTTCCTGCAGAAACTGCGAGTGTGTTGCGACGGTGCATGCCCGCGGCGACGTGCATCAGGGACCGAGTATGTAGGTCGAAAGCCATTCGACCATTGTAGTCATTGTAGTCACCTCAAGGTATGACATGTTACCTCAGATTGAACCCGGGACCAAGCCTGCCAAATTTCGTGGCCGTAGGTTGAAAAAGTCTCAAAGTTATGACAGGTTAAACACAAATGAAACTTTGAAAAAAGGTGCCTCTCCGTTCCCAAATTTAACATGGCTGTGAATGAGGGAAGTTTCAGTCCCTGGTCTCGAACAAATCGTCATAACTCGAAAAATAATTTGTTTACGGAAGAAATAGTTGGATGATTTATGAAGGGGAAGTATGTCTACCATTTGCAGCTTAAATTTAGAAGAAAGTTGAGTTTTTAGATGAAAGTATCAGGGTTTTAGACACGTTTGTTCAGTGAAAAACTGCATTAATAGATTTTCACTCAAGGCTAGTGTGCGCACTCTAGCTAGTGGCCATAGAGAATGAATGGAGTGATTTTGAAAAAGTGATAGAAAGTGTTCAAAGAGTGATATCTGTGCGAAAGTTGACCTGACGGTTGATGATGAACCCAGGTCCGAGCATGCCGAGTTTCGTGTTTGTAGCTCAAAAATTGACTGAGTTACGGCAGTTTTTACAAAAATCCCATGCAAGTGAATGGGACTTTTTTCGCACAAATGCGAGTGGAGCATGCGAATGCAACAACATTTCTCTTAGCTATGAACAAGCACAGTTCTCCAGAACATGCCGGACGTTTTGGTGTTTGTCCCGTGTCAATATCTCGAAAACTGTAGGAGGAGATACGTACCGAAAATCAGGTGGAAAACTAAAAATCGAAGAAAAATAGTGTGTTGCTTGCGCAACATACAAATAATAAAAAAAACTAGAAAGTACAGTTCCTGCAGAAACTGTGAGTGTGTTGCGGCAGTGCATGCGCCCGTCCTTGTGCATCAGGGATCGAGTATGTAGGTCAAAAGCTGACTGTAGTCATTGTAGTCACCTCAGGGTATGACATGTTACCTGAGATTTCACCCGGGACCAAGCCTGCCAAATTTCGTGGCCATAGGTCGAAAACTGACTGAGTTACAGTCATTGGCCCGCTAGGGGCCCCAGTGCCCAGTCGGGGTCCACCGGGGCCCCATGGGCATCACATGTCACCTCAGATTTCACCCGGTACCAAGCCCGCCAAATTATGTGGCTGTAGGTTGAAAACCGACTGAGTTACATTCATTGGCCTGCCAGGGGCCCCAGTGTACAGCTGGGGTCCACACGTGCCCCATGGGCATCACATGTCATCTCAGATTGCAACCGGGACGAAGCCCACCAAATTTTGTGGCCATAGGTCGAAAACTGACAGAGTTAAGGTTATTGGCCCACTAGGGGCCTCAGTGCCCAGCCAAGGTCCACATGGGCATCACATGTCACCTCAGATTTCACCCTGGACCAAGCCTGCCAAATTTTGTGGCCGTAGGTTGAAAACCGACTGAGTTATGTTCATTGGTTCGCCAGCGGCCCCAGTGTCCAGCCGGGGTCCACAGGGGCCCCATGGGCATCACATTTCACCTCAGAGTTCAACCTTGGACCAAGCCTGCCAAATTTTGTGGTCGTAGGTTGAAAACCGACTGAGTCATGTTCATTGGCTCGCCAGCGGCCCCAGTGCCCAGCCGGGGTTCAACGGGGCCTTATGGGCATCACACGTCACCTCAGATTACACCCAGGACCAAGCCTGCCAAATTTTGTGGCCGTAGGTTGAAAACCGACTAAGTTATGTTCATTGGTTCGCCAGCAGCCCCAGTGCCCAGCCGGGGTCCACAGGGGCCCTATGGGCATCACATGTCACCTCAGATTACACCCAGGACCAAGCCTGCTGAATGATGTGGCCATAGGTCAATAACTGACTGAGTTACAGTCATTGGCCCGCCAGGGGTCCCAGTGCCCAGTCGGGGTCCTCATGGACCCCATGTGCATTACATGTCAACTCAGATTGCACCCGTGATTAACCCTGCCAAATGTCGTGTCCGTAGGTCAAAAACTGACTGAGTTGCGGTCATTGGCTCGCCAGCAGCCCCAGTGCCCAACCGGGGTCCACAGGGGCGCCATGGGCATCAAATGTCACCTCAGATTTCACCCTGGACCAAGCCGGCCAAATTTTGTGGCCGTAGGTTGAAAACCGACTGAGTTATGTTCATTGGCTCGCCAGCGGCCCAAGTGCCCAGCCGGGGTCCACAGGGGCCCCATGGGCATCACATTTCGCCTCAGATTTCACCTGGGACCAAGACTGCTAAATTTTGTGCCAGTAGGTCGTTATCTGACCGAGTTACAGTCATAGGCCTGCCAGGGCACCCATTGCCCAGCCGGGGTTCTCTGAGGCCTTATGGGCGTCACACGTCACCTCAGATTACACCCAGGACCAAGCCTGCTGAATGATGTGGCCATAGGTCAATAACTGACTGAGTTACAGTCATTGTCCCGCCAGAAGCCACAGTGCCCAGCCGGGGTCCTCATGGACCCCATGTGTATCACATTGCCTCAGATTGCACCTGGGACCAAGCCTGCTGAATTTTGTGGCAATAGGTCAAAAACTGACTGAGTTGCGGTCATTGGCCTGCAAGGGGCCCCAGTACCCAGTCGGGGTCCACAGGGGTCCCATGGGCATCACATGTCACCTCAGATTGCACCCGGGACCAAGCCTGCCAAATTTCATGGCTATAGGGCGAAAACTGTCCTGCCAGGTACCTCTGTGCCCTCTGTGTTACTATGCAAACAATGGCTCTAATACTGTCAGAAGAGCTGATCCAAGCCATTCTGTGTGAATGACAGCTGCTCTGTGTGTGGGCGTGGCCTGCATGTGCGTGTGTGTGAGAGAGACAGAGGGAGAGACAATGACAGTTACATTTCAAATCTACACAGCCATATGTTTCATGTAAAATCTTAGTTTCAGACCTCTCAAACAAACAGTCATAACTCCAAAAATAATTAACCGATCGCTTTTCTGTAAAGCTTGTGTGGGTGAGGACCCCTTGCTGATCGCTATGACAAAAACTGTGTGGATTGATGAGACATTGACAGAGTTATGACAAGTTAAAAACACATGAAAATTTAGAAAAAGACAAATCAGAGTTGAAGCAATTATAATGGGGGTCAATGGGAGGAAAATCAATACCTAGTCCCAAACAAACCGTCATAACTCAAAAAATAATTTGTTGAACGATGAGATACTTTGATGTGTCATTAAGGGGAAGAATCTCTACCACTTGAAGTTTAAATGGAGTTTCTAGATGAAAGTAATTGTTTTGAAATGCGATTTACATAAGAGCTGTCTGGCCCTTTAAGAGTGTAGAAAGGAGCTAGTGTGTAGTGAACAATAGTGAATTGACTGTTTCCGGCTGTGCCCGCCATGTTTTACTCTGTGCTCGTGTGGATTACAAGTGATGTTTATCCCGACTTAAAGGTTTGGACTGTTTAATTAATGACAATATTTTACAGTAATGATCAAGCCATCGTATTAAACATGTTGTTGCAAATCTAAGTAAGGAGTATCCATCTTTCATTGCGATGTGCTGTTCGTGTGTGGGCGTGGCCTGCGTGTGTGTTTGAATCGAAGGGAATGGAGCCCCGTCTCTGGTCTGCCTCTTTCATTTCAGAGGTGTCAAACAAACGCTCATAACTGGAGAAGTAATTTGTTGAACGACGAGATATTTGGAGGTGTCATGAAGGGGAAGTATGTCTACCATTTGAAATTTAAATGGAGTTTCTAGGTGAAAGTATAATGATTTTACACACGTTTGTTCCACGAAAAGTCCGTGTACAAAGTGACTTTCAAGTGATTTCGGACCTCTGAAACAAATGGTCATAACTCCAGAAATATGTAACCAATCAATTATCTGAAAAGGTTGTTTGAGAGAGGACCCCTTGCAGATTGCTAGGATATAAGATGATGTGGATTGACGAAAAAGCCTCAAAGCTATGACAGGTTAAACACAAATGAAACTTTGAAAAAAGGTGCTTCGCCGTTCCCAAATATTACATTGCTGTCAATGAGGGACTTTTCAGTCCCTATTGTCGAACAAATCGTCATAAGTCGAAAAATAATTTCTTTAGCGATGCCATCTTTGGATGAATGATTAGGGGAAGTATGTCTACCATTTGCAGTTTAAATGGAGTTTCTAGGTGAAAGTATCAGGATTTTAGAGACGTTTGTTCAGTGAAAAAGTGAATTAATCAATTTCCCCTGAAATCTAGAGTGCACACTCTAGCTTCTGCCCTATTCAATGAATGGATTGATTTTTAAAGAGTGATAGAAAGTGTTCAAAGAGTGCAATCTGTGCGAAACTTGAGAAGATGGGTCTAGGTCAGCCCAGGTCCAACCTTGCCGAGTTTGGTGTTTGTAGCTCCAAAATTGACCGAGTTAGGGGAGTTTTTAAAGAAATCCCATGCAAGTGAATGAGACTTTTTTTCGCACAAATGCGAGTGTAGCGTGCGAATGCACCAACATTTCTCTTAGCTATCAACAAGCACACTTCTCCAGAACATCCCGGACGTTTTGGTGTTTGGCCTGTGTCGATATCTCGAAAACTGTAGGAGGAGATGCAAACCGGAAAACCAGGTAGAATAATAATAAAAACTAGAGAGGTGCATTTCCTGAAGAAAATGCGAGTGTGGTTGCCACTCTGCAATAGTCCCATGGGCTTCACATATCACCTCAGATTGCACCCGGGACCAAGCTTGCCGAATTTCGTCACCGTAGATCGAAAACTATCTGAGTTACAGTCATTGGCCCACCCAGGGGCCCCAGTGTCCACCCGGCGTCCATAGGGGACCTTTGGTTATCACATATCACCTCGGATTGCATTCGGGACCAAGCTTAATGAATTCCGTGGCCGTAAGTCGAAAACTGTCTGAGTTACTGTCATTGGCCCACCCAGGGGCCCCAGTGCCCACCCAGGGTTCATAGGGGCCATATGGGCATCACATGTCACCTCAGATTGCACTCGGGACCAAGCTTGCCAAATATCGTGACCGTAGGTCAAAAACTGTCTGAGTTACAGTCATTGGCCCACCCAGGGGCCCCAGTGCCCACCCGGGGTCCTCATGGGACTCATGGGCATCACATATTACCTCGGATTGCACTTGGGACCAAGCTTGCCGAATTTCGTGGCCGTAGGTCGAAAACTGTCCGAGTTAGTCATTGGCCCACCCAGGGGCCCCAGTGCCCACCCGGGGTCCATAGGGGACCCATGGGCATCACATATCACCTCGGAATGCACCCAGGACCAAGATTGCTGAATTTCGTGGCCATAGGTTGAAAACTGTCTGAGTTAGTCATTG